>OX596011.1:40537460-40784476 GCA_951394025.1 Heteromyza rotundicornis
TCAATATAAAAAACAATGACGAATATTGTTTTAAATGGGCTGTAATATCAGCATTAGAAAACGATGATTTGAAACAAAAATATTCACAGTACATTTTAATTATAAATAATCGTCTTATAACGCTTTCCACTGGTGTAAGTATAGATTTTGCAAATTTAAGCTTTCCTTTATCTATTGAAAACGTTGTTATATTTGAAGAAAATAATCCCAATATAAGTTTAAATGTATTTGGATGCGATGAGGAAAAAAAATTAATTGTCGGTCCGTATTACAAGACGCGTTGTGAAAAAAATATACATATAAACTTGTTGTACGTGCAGAATAGCGATGGTACTAATTCACATTTTGTATGTATAAAAAACATTAGTCGACTATTGCGTACGCAAGTTTCAAAACATAAGGGTGTTTATTATTTTTGCAATTTTTGTTTACAACACTTACCTAGTGAAGCGTCACTAACAAAACATAAAATGGAATGTAACAAAGTGGTTACAAAAATGGCAACAGATGTGGACAATATTCTAGAATTAAAAAATTTTAAAAATAAGCAAGATGTACCATTTGTTATATATGCAGATTTTGAGTACATTTTGAGTAAAGAGAATACGTCTACATCAAAAAATTCTATAAATATTCATCAGCACACACCAATTGCTTTCAGCTACTTTATAAAATCATCTTTCGATTCTACTCTGAATAAGTTTAAAACCCATTCAGGTAGTAATGTGATTGATGTTTTTATAAAGTCTTTGGTAGAAGATACAAAGGATTTAGCTGAAAACTATTTAATGAAAGTGGTACCACTAATTCCTTTAGAACTGTACGAAAGAGAAACACAATCAAATAGCGTAAATTGTCATATTTGCAATCAAATTTTGGGTGATGACAGAGTCATTGATCATTGTCACTTAACTGGTCAGTATCGTGGTCCAGCACATTCAAAATGCAATTTAGACTATCAAGTACCGAGAATTCATATAACAGAAAATTATATTTTACAGTTAAGATTTCTTGATTCTTTTAGATTTAAGCCCTCAATTTTAGATAATTTAGCTAAATATTTAGATTTTGATAGTTTCAAGATCCTAAAATCAGAATATTCAAATCCCTCAGAATACGAACTTTTAAAACGGAAAGGTATATTTCCTTATGATTATGTCGATTCAATTGAAAAATTGGAGGAAAATATGTTACCCTCTCGCAAAGAATTCTTTTCATTATTAACGAATAAAGACTGTAGTGATTCTGATTATGAACATGCGTTGAGTGTTTGGTTTACATTTAAATGTCAAACCTTAAACGACTACATGCTTCTATATTTGAAGACAGATGTACTGTTGTTGACTGACATTTTTGAAAATTTCCGTAAAGTATGTAAATCCATTTATCATCTTGATCCATGTCATTATTACACAACACCCGGTTTATCTTGGGACGCAATGCTAAAAATGACTGAAATCAAATTGGAATTGTTCACCGATATTAATATGTATAATTTCGTTAAAAATGGTATTAGAGGGGCATAGTACAATGCTCCAAACGTCAGTCAGTTGCTAATCATAAATATCTCCAAACATACGATTGCAGCAAACCTTCTCAATATTTAATGTACTTAGATGCAAATAATTTATATAGTTGGGCAATGTCGGAATGTTTGCCTCAAAGTGACTTTGAGTGGTTAGAAAATGTAGATAGCTTTAATATTTTAGATGTAGAGGAAAACTCAACTTTTGGGTATATTCTAGAAGTTGATTTAGATTATCCTGAAGAGCTTCATGATAGTCATAATGACTTACCGTTCTGTGCAGAATTAAAAAAACCACCAAATTTGCATCATAATATTAAAAAACTAATTCCTGATTTAACAAATAAAAGAAACTATACAATACACTATCGTACTCTTCAACAGTGTATTAAAAATGGGTTAAAATTAGTTAAAATACACAGAATATTAAAGTTTAGACAATCAGCTTGGTTAAAAAAATATATTGATCTAAATACTGTGCATAAAACAAATGCTAAAAACGATTTTGAAAAACATTTTTTTAAACTTTTAAATAATGCGGTATATGGAAAAACAATGGAAAATGTTGATAAAAGGAAAAATGTGAAAATCGTAACTGAGTGGGAGAGTAATCGTAAACATGTCCATAGCTCTACGAATTTCACAGATAATATGATTGCGATACAACTGAATGCTGACAATGTGACGTATAATAAACCAATATATTTAGAATTTTCAGTTCTTGAATTATCTAAATTAAAAATGTATGATTTTCATTACCAGTACATGAAACCTAAATTTAATGAAAAATTATTTCTAAACTATATGGATACGGACTCTTTTATTTACACAATAGAGACTGAAGATTACTATCAAGATATTTATCCCGATCTTGCTCTACATTTTGATACCTCGGAGTATCCCTTAGATAATAGATTCAATTTCCCTCAACAAAATAAAAAAGTTTTGGGGATGATGAAGGATGAGAATAATGGAGCGATAATGAAAGAGTTCATCGGACTTCGTTCTAAAATGTATTCGATAAGCACTTTTGGAAATAAAGAAATAAAAAAATCTAAAGGAGTTAAAAAATGTGCCTTAGACAAATTGACTATCAATGATTATCGAACATGATAAAACTGTGTACTATTCCAAAATGTGCGTATTTAAATCTGTTGTTCATGATATTTACATACGACAAATATCAAAAGTTGTGTTAAGCTGTAATGATGATAAGCGTTATATTAGGGAATTTGGAATCTATACTTATGCTTGGGGACATTTTAAAATAAAAAACAATTAAATTTCAAGTTAAAAAAATGTTTATTATAATTAAGATTTATAAAACATGTTGAGCAGTATACATTATTATTATATATTTGAAATAAGATTTATATAAAAAAAAAAGAAAAAAATTGTTAATTTAAAATAAGAATTCTAAAAATAAATATAAAATTATACAATGTTTTTTAATTCTAAATCTATATATTTTCTTAAATCATTTTCAGCATTTTTCAGCGCACATGAGTATTGACAAGTTTTAATAGATGAATGGTCATTACAATTAATATTGGTTAACATTTTATTGTTTATTGTTTTTAAATTTTCACATAAATATTCATCTAAATCGTATATTTGTGAGATATTTAAAAAATCTTGGAGCCACACCTTCTTCTCAGAACCCTTTACAAAGATTTTGTGAATAATTAAGTTTGATTGAAGGAAATGTTTTACATCTTCTAATGAAAAGGCACTATCATCCCATTTAAGTCCATGTTTATTGCTAGTTAACCAGTTATTTTGTTTTTGATATCCATTGCTCAACTGATGGAAATTGAACGGTGGTTTCATTAAAAATTTGTTAAAGCTTTTGAAACCTTGGATATCAGTAACAGCAACGTCCACACATCTGTTCATATTGCGGCTTTTTGTTAAACTAATTTTACGTTCTCTAAATCTCATAAGTATAGTTCTTTGATATGAGGTTCTATGCATGTTTTCTTATTTCACCAGTAAGTGGTGTATATTTAATAACACGATCGTTTATGAGTACGCAATAAGCAGTTGTACCGGCTTCAACAATTGTGTTTCTTTAAAATTCGATGCGAATATCAATGGGACCGGTTTTAACTTGTTCATTCTGATGAGTTACATCAATTACTATAATAGGATTTTTCATATATTGTTCACGAGTTAGTAAGGGTTGCGGTTCACGCATATAATAACTTTGTTGAAACTTTGAATACATATCATAGAGCAAAGAATAACGATCTTTTGTAAAGTTAATATTAAGATCATCGTATGGATATGTTTCAGAATTTAGATGAACCTTAACATCACTAATATCGCAATGTTGTAGTTTCATCTCCTTTTCAAATGTTAACAATACAAATCGAGGTCTTTCGTTTTGTGGCGCTAATTTAACATTCCATAAATGATTTTGAGCGTTAGCAACAAACGGATTAAAATAACAATCCCAACTTCGAAATGATAGCGAAATTGGCTGTCGACTTTGAATTACTTTAAAAATTTGTAGTTTTGATGAATCATTCAATTGGATATGAGGTACCTTCCAAAAAACGTGGGTTATTAATAATTCTGGAACCTCCTGGGACTCAGTCGAGTATACAACTCTTGCATCTGATTTGGAGCGTAATAATATCAATTCATGTTTCGCGTTCAATAATACTTTATTATAATCTTCGGCGAAGCCCAACAACATTTTGAGTGGAACACAAAAATCAAAACATGATTTTTTAGGGTGTAACTCATCAATCGGTGTCCATCCAGCATTTCTAAGCATAGAACTTTCATTAGTATTTAGCGAAACAAAATTTTTCGTGGTTGTTGTCGCACCCAAATGACGAGTACGATCAATTTCTACACCATTTAGTTCATATCGAATTTCATCAAATAAATAACTCATACAATTATTTTTCAAACGAATGTTTTCAGAGATTTCATTATCTTTTAAGGATACCTTTCCCTCAACATAGAGTAGACTTTCACAGGGTAGAATATAAAGATCTTGATTTTGAATTGTGATGCGTATTTCATCATTGTTATTAAAAGATTGTAAGTACGGTGCATAGCTATGAAATTCCTTTTTAGTGATACGATCGTCATAGATCGGTTTTTGCAATATATCGATTATTTCACTCATATTTTTAATTTAAAACCCAAATATTTCAAGTATTTCTTGTTTGCAGTTGAAAGAGCTTTGTTTCGGTTTTGTTGTTTTTGTTGTTGATTTTGATGATAATTCGTCTTATGTCCACGTTGATCAACAGCTAGGGGCTTACTAATCATTGGAGATCCTCTCAAAGGATTTTTATAGTATATAATCATTTTTTTTGTTTTACTCTTCCGGTTTTAAATGAAGTCTGAGTGAAATTGTTTCTCCACGAAAATTAAGCAGTTCCCCGTCTTGATTAACAATTTTGATTGTAATTGAACTTATATCTCTTGTATTAACTGGTAAATAAATAAGATTATTCGGAATTTCATCTATTTTGTAGCCGGGTTCAACATTAATTGAAAACTGATGTAGTGTATGCGCCAACACCCCGTTTATATATGAACCACTGACAATATTGCATTCAATGGAGACTATATTGTTTTTTGTTATCATCAAACTATTATTTGATGCATACTCTTCCCCTGCTTTCAATACAATTTTATCGAAGCCCAACAACGGTGCGATACTCCGTGGTTTATTGAAAAAAATATCATCAATTGCAGAGAATATACACACTTGCATTGTGTTATTATTCGCATCTATTTGAAGAATATTATCATTGCTAGTGGTGAATGCATTGCTTGCGTTGTGTTCTTTGTTAGCGCTGACTTCTTTGGTAACAAGATGTTCATACTCAAATACGATATGCTCGACTATATCATCAAATTCATACGATCCAATAGGTATTTCAATAACATGATTACCAATGTGAAACATGTTATTGTCTACATCTATATTAGGTATTGAATGATATGCATGAAAATTTACAACAGCACATTGATAGTTTTTATTCAACTGTATTGGTGGGAAATAATGTTCAGTTAAAATTGACTCGTTACCGGTTAAATTTAATGTTATTGACATCTTGAACGTTATTTATGTACCAACAATGAAAAAACGTTGTTACATTATTAAAAAAGAAAAGTTTTTGATTTTATTCAGTAAAAATACATGTTACATTTTTTTATTTTACTACATCTTTCTTACTTATCCATGAATTATGATTATTGGGGAACCGTAACCATTTAACGAAAACTTTATCTCCTTTGGTTTTAAGAATCTTCTCCACCAAATATGTATCGGGAAAATTACTTTTTTAGTAATTCATATTCATAAAATCCACCTTTAATCGCATGACCTTCGTAATCTTTTAATATATAAGTAGTAGGGTTTGTGTTTTGTATATGATGAATTGTAAATATTTCAGTTGTCCAGTTTGGTGTGTAGCCTTTTTCAAAAACATGTTTATATTTACTAATTCGCACACTATCGTTAATCTTGTTTTCAAGTTGTTATATGCAGTATCTAATATTTCCTTTTCATTAGATGGGTTGACATTGCATGGAGCTAACTGAATAGTTCTATGTACTCTATTATTGTAATCATTAATTAAATTTTGATACTTTTCAATCCACTTGTATGTTCCATGATAACTAAACTCTTTCCACATCATTTCCTTTAGCGTTCTGTTAAAGCGTTCGGCAATAGATGCTTTCAATACACTATACGTTGAGTAATGATTAATTTCGTGTTGTTGCATCAAGTTGTGAAATACTTTGTTGAAAAACTCTTTTCCCTCATCAGTTTGAAGGTTACGTGGTATGCGTCCTTGTATGAGTATACTTTTCATGGCTTTTGTAACATCATCAGCTTTTTTTGTTTTCAGCGCTACTCCCCATGCAAATGAAAATGTATCTATAACTGTGAGCAAGAAGCGACAACCTTTATTATATGTGGAGTATGTACCCATTTCTACAAGATCAGCCTGCCAAAGATCATCAATACCCTTCATTATCACCTTTCGACGAGGGAAATTTCGTCGAGATTGTGTATGTAGCTCTAGGTTTCTTTTACTCATTTTTTTAATTTTTATTTATTTATTTATTTTTTTTATGTGGTGTAGTAGTTGATGGTGTTGTTGTTGATGATGATGACGATGATAGAATAATACAATATTTAAGGTCCAAAAAGGTCGCGTGGACCTAATTTCGTAAAATCGTAACCTAAGTTACTGTTATCCTCTTTTGCAGTCGCTGGCATTTCCCTCCTAATTTCTTCAATATTTTTGTTAATAATTTCAATTTGCGTCTTTATTTGCTCTATATTTTTATCGAAGCGTTCTGAATATGTTTCGACACGGTCGTATTGTTCTCTCATGAGCTTATCTATCATATTTTCAATTTCCAACTTTATTTGATCTATATTTGTTTCGAAGTGTTTTGAATATGTTTCGATACGGTCGTATTGTTCTCTCATGAGTTTATTTACGAAATCTTTCGTTGTTGCATCATTAGAAGCAATGGGTGCGCCCAAATTAATAATTCGTTTAGAATTCATATTAATATTTCGATCATGATCAAATGTAAAACCAATATCCTTTATTATAGATTTTTTAACATTGCTGTGGGTTCGTTTCGCATTGTGGGAATAGCGACCAAATTTATCAACACTCATGTCTCTATTCTTCTACTATTATATTACCCTCTCTCAATTCTTCAATGATTGAAACAATTTCGTTATTGTGATTGTTGTGAGCGGCTGACTGTGATGAAATTAATAGTCGCAAACGATCTACTAGTTCATTAGGATTATCCCAATATACGTAATTTGTTTTAGTTGAATTTAATTTCATTAGCCCAGTTTCTTTATGTGAGGATTTTATTGGTGTTGATGTTGCTGTTGTTGTTGTTGATGACGTTGATGATAAATTAACATTAAACAATTTTTGAATAATTTGTTTATATTTATGTGCTTTGCTTCCTTTTATTTGTTTGTGTGCGTTAAAATTGCGTTTATGGGCATTCGTAGCTAATAATATCGATTTGTAAGTATTTAATTCTGTTTCGTTATATGTTTTTGGAGGTTTTTTATAAAATAACAGACTAAACAGACCGTCTGTGAAATCCCAACTGTTAGCTCCAATTTGTATTTTATTAGCAGTTATTTTAAGGGGCAATTTACCAAATCGCCAATTACCATCTAAACCTCGGTTGACTCCATATACCAAATCTAATTTGTTGATTTTATTCAACAATGATAAATCTGATATTATTTTGGAACTATTGCTATCATTTGTGTTGTTAATAGTAGTGTCTTCATTCGTATTTGTATCGCTTCTATTTGTTTCTATTTTGAAGTATTCGGATTCGTTTCTTTGAATTGGTGAACTGAACGCTAGAGCTTCTTTTATTTGAGTTGGGTACATAGAGTCTAAATTTATAGATTTAAAGGTGTCATCATCATCATCATCAGATTCATTCTCGACCTTCTCCTGTTTAAATTCTTCCTGTTTTATACTTTTATATTTCTTAGCTGTATCAATAAACTCCTTTAATGGTTTTGTTATGGGTGAAAATTGTTTTTCTAGATTATCAGTTTTTTTTAATTCTCCAGTCTTTATAGCTTGAAACTTTCTTTTTAAGACATTCCTCGCACTTATAATGTTTGTCATCAATTTTTTATCCATTGAACTTAATTTTGTATATCAGGTTTCGATCACACCAGATCAGGTTAAATAGCAGATCACAGGTTAAATATCAGATCAGGTTAAATAACAGATTAAATAACAGATCAGGTTAAATAGCAGATCAGGTTAAATAGCAGATCAGATCTGACCTGATCAAAGTTTTACATATTACTAATGGGTGAATTTCTATAGACCGTCCTTTTATAATTTAATAAATATATCGAATCCCTTTCGATATCTACCATTCTCAATGGGGTCATCTTTATTTATAACAAGAAACCCGTGTTTATCTCGCCAACATTCACTACACATTTCCATAAAGTTTTTAAAACTCATGTCTGTACCCACATGATCGTTATATATATGTTTAAATTTATTCCATCTTTTTTTTTTTTTTTTTTTAACGACGAATCCCAACGGTCCCACTAACCCGCCCAACCGACCGAGGGGCACATCCGCATGACGCACGGATTTGGTGACCGAACAGCCGTAATCCGGATTACGCTGTGTAACCGATCGCGGGTAAACGTATTTGGAAATTCGTTTCAGTTACAGATTAAAATCATCAGCTGATAAAACGCATATTAAAAACGCGAATTAGGTTATGAATGCAAGACAGAATTCTTCCAAACATAACATAATATAAGATTAACGTGATAATAAACAATAGAATTAAAAGAAAATATTATGAAGCATCAGAATTCATTCGAAGAATATGAATTTGATCAAATATAATTTTTGTCTACTTTACGATATTAGACTTAACAAAAATACAAAGACAAAACAATCCAAACAGTTAATTTACGCGACAAAGATTACAAATATTAATTTTAGTATTTTATTTTTTTATACGAAATATAAAAATCAAATACAAATAGAACAGTTAAGTAAACAGTAACGGAACGAATGTGAATTCAGCTAAAAATTTTGTTTTATTTGTAAAAAACAAAATTCTGCTGAAATATAAATATAAAATACAACAAAAATACAACACTTTAAAAAAATCGACAATGCCGATCTTTGTGGAGTTTGGCAACCCTGTCATTTCGTTAGACCCTAAGCGGTCCAAAAACTCAAAGAGCAACAAAGGCTTAAGTGTGATCAAGTGCATTTAAAATAAAAGTTTTAGTTTTATTAAGTGAATCTGACAGGTCAAATACAGAATACAGGCTATTAAAATCGCTACAAATACAACGAAAAGGTTCATTCTGCGCGTAATTAGAGCGGCACATACTTAATATCAAAGGAATGAAAGATCTGGAACGACGGGTTGGGATATTAAAATCAACTTCTTGAAGCAAAAATGTAGAATTCAGAGAGCCATTTATCAATTTAATCAAAAATGTTACATTAAGCATCGTTCTTTTTTTTTTTGGAGTAGGGATGTCCAAGAGTTTTAAACGATTTTCGTATGGAGGTAGGTTTTGAATCGGATTCCTGCGAAGGTTTCTTAAAGCAAATAATAAAAATTGTTTTTGAACCGATTCAATTCTATCAGAGTGGCAGTTGTATTGTGGATTCCACAAGACTGATGCATTTCCAAAATTGGTCTTACAAGTGATATGTAAAGACTTTTGGTAACGAATGGGTCATTAAATTCTTTTGATCATCTTTTAATGAAACCTAGAACACCCCTCGCCTTATTCACACATAAGTCAATATGTAGATGAAAGCGAAGTTTTGGATCCATAGTAACACCCAGGTCCACAAAAGTAAAAACCTTTTCTAGATTACAGTTATTTATATGATACAGCGATGAAAGTTGGTGTCTTCTAGCAAATGTCATAAATTTATATTTTTTCAGGTTCAGTTCCATTAAGTTATTATCACACCAGATAGCTATACTGGTCAGATCTGATTGTAACAACTTATGTTGATCTAAGATGTCATAGGATAGAAACAATTTAACGTCGTCAGCATACAACAGTACATTCGAATGTTTAATGACAGAAAGAAGGTCATTTATAAAAAGATTAAACAGAATAGGACCTAAGTGACTTCCTTGAGGAACTCCAGAGGTGACATCTATAGTTTTTGATGTTGATGATTCGAATAACACCTGTTGCTTCCGATTTGTCAGATACGATTCTACCCATTTTAAAAGAAGATCTGGGAATCCGTATCTTTTAAGCTTTTCAATCAACAAATAATGATTAACTTTATCAAAAGCTTTACTAAAATCAGTATATATGACATCTGTTTGAAGATTCTTTGAAAATCCCTTTATTGTTAATGAAGAAAATTCCAATAAATTTGTAGATGTTGATCTACCTCTCAGAAAACCATGCTGTGAAGGAGATATTAAAGTTGTGACCGAGTGAACCAATTGCTTTGTGACAACTTGTTCAAATAACTTTGGTAATGTGCTAAGTTTAGCAATACCTCTATAGTTAGATACGAATGATTTGGTTCCACTTTTATAAAGAGGAATAATGTATGACTCTTTCCATGAATTCGGAAAATAACCTCTTTCAATAGAGGCATTAAATATATTTGAAAGTGGAATGTATAAATTTTCTGCACAAACTTTCAAAATACAGCTAGGAATATTATCTGGACCAGTACTATATGAATATTTCAACGATTTTAGGTGTTGTAAGACATCATCAGATTCTATAACAGGATTGACAATGGAATTATAAGTGGGGATGTTATATGGATATGATGTGTTGCCATAAGTATTATCAGAATATGTCGTTTTGAAGAAGTCAGCAAACATATTTGAAATCTCAGTAGGATTGTTGGACTCACGATCATTCCATTTCATTTTAGTTGGAAAACCAGTGTTTTTCCTTTTCGAATTAACAAAGTTATAAAAAGTTTTAGAATCGTATTTCATTTTAGATTTCAAATCGTTCAAATATTCATCATAGCATTTTTTATTAAGTACTTGATATTTATGTCTCAGAA
Organism: Heteromyza rotundicornis; assembly: GCA_951394025.1. Classification (NCBI taxonomy): domain Eukaryota; kingdom Metazoa; phylum Arthropoda; class Insecta; order Diptera; family Heleomyzidae; genus Heteromyza; species Heteromyza rotundicornis. Next base: position 40,548,579 of record OX596011.1, read on the forward strand.
GCGAATATTTAGAATAATCTTGAAGGTTTAAAGTTCTTTTATATGTTTTAAATGCCCGAGTTTTCGAAGTTTTTAGTTTCCTCAATTCTTTTGTAAACCATACAGCACCAAGTTCATTCGAATTCTTTTTAATGTTCTTTGGAACACATATCTCGATGATTTTGCTGAGCGTACAATTGAAAATTGCTACACAGTCGTCAACATCTTCAAAGTTCATGTCCCAACTAGTTTCAGATAAGAGTTGGTTCATTTTAACAAAATTTGTATTCTTGAAGCAAAAAAATGACTTCAACAGTGTAGAACCTGGCTCTAAGTTGTTTTGAACAAATTCGAAAGATAATTCAAATGTTGGGTGATGGTTATCTTCTGGACATGCAAAAGCATCACAGCGTTGCACTGAAAACTTCGAAGAGTCATCAACATAAATTAAATTCAAAATTCTACTATTTTTATTTTCAATCCCGTTTACTTGTTGTAAACTCATATCTGAAAATGAATCCAGAAAGTCATTTAAACAGTCACGAGAAGAATACGGAAGAAACTGGTTTGAATCGCCACAAAAATTCCAAGATATATTCGGTAAATTAAAGTCTCCAAAAACAACAATGGAATCGGCAGGTTTAACATTTGAGTAAACCAATGGTATAAGCGACACATGTCTTAGATAAACGGTAATATCGGAATTCAGTGGGATATACGAGCAAGTAACGAAAATATCGATACTAAAAACTCGAATTAAATTCCAAGTCAGAGACATCTGAAAGTATGATTTCCTCAGATGAAAAAAGGTTTTTACTGCAATGAGGACTCCACCACCAGTCCTGCATTTACGATCCCTCCGAAAAAGAGTAGGGATGCAGAATTTCTGAATCAAAAATATTTGGTTTAAGCCAAGTTTCGGTAAATACCAAGACATTATGACTACAATCGAAACTTTTAATATAAATATCGTTCAACTTTGTATTTAGCCCTCGAACATTTTGGTACAGAAGACAAACAACATTATTCGGGATTTTATTTAGTTTTTTTGATTAGAATTTAATTTTCTTTGAGGAAGTTGAACTGGATTTACTAGATTTGATTTTTCTTTATAAACAAATTCACGAACTAAAGTTTTATCCGGCCAAAAATTTTTATTAACAATCTCATCAAACAATTCTACAGGAACAGATAATTTGAAAGATGAAATGTTTCTAGCGTATGAAAAGTTTAATTTAAAAGCATTTATATTATTACCGGTTTTATTGAGTTTAGAATCAATATAAAATATAATATCTTCAGTTAATGTGTCTGGTGCAAATCTGGACACGAAAATAGATTTTTTAGGTTGCACAACAACAAGCCTCTTTGGGGTTCTCATTTCTTGTACTTCCCGCAAACAATCCTTTGGAGAAATAATATTTATGGAAGGACAAACATTTTTATCAATATTTGAGATTCCATTCATATTTTTCTCAGGAGCGTCATCTACCCTCGTTTCCAAAACCGCAGGATCAGGAGAATAAAATGTAACTGGTGAAGCAAACATATCGGAAAAGGATGGAGTTGTCGGAGTTGAAATTGGCTTTGGGGTAGGTGGTAAAAGCCCAACAGAAGTATTTTGTTTCGGAGCTGTTTCATCCAAACATTTATACTTCTGAAAGTTAATTTCGTACTCCTTCAGTTTAGACTGGGCAGCTGCTAAGTCCTTTGATACATCATTAAATAGCTTTCGGGCTTGACGTACCAATTTACAGATGTCCAGCTCGGTATCGCGGCAATCTTCGCAGGACCAACGAAGACCTTTTTTACCATCGATCAGATCGACTACTCTACCAGTAAGGGATGCACATTTGACGTGATAGAAGATATCACATAGCCAACAAGAGACCATGCGTGCATTATCGACTTTAATGGCACACTTACGGAAAGAGCAAGTCATATTTAAATGCAAAATTTATAAAAAATAAAATACAAAAAGTGTGAAAAAGTGTAAATTGTAACGAGACAAAATGTTGACTGGGAAAAGGCACTTTCAAATTATATTAAAACAAGTGCCTGAAAGTATGCTCTGAAAATATGATCAGTCTGAGAATGTGGAATCTATATAAAGCTGGTGACACAAGAAATGTCAAAGTGGACAGTATAAGCAAACACAAAAAAAATTTGCAATTTTTGTTGTAGTGATACTTAGCTGACAGGAATTCACGGAATTATAGCACAAAACTTTGTTATTTGCACAAAACTTATTGCACTTAGCCAGAATTTAATTCATTTAATTTATTTAAAAGGTTTTCAAAATAATTAACACGGTATAACTATTTAAAAATATTTATTCAAATCGCAGCAAAAATTCACTTATGAACAAGTAGAACAGGGTTGCCAAATCTTGTTTTAACATTATAATCATATTTGCATTGTCTCGTATCAAATGTTTGGGTATTCGTGTATACGTTTGACATAAATAGAAACTATCAATATTGCTATGTCGACCCATACAAAAATAATATCGTATATTATTTTGTTTTTCGCATGCAACATCATCGAATATCATTATCGAATTACTTTTCGCCTTTTCTGGTAGAAAAACTTCATCATTCTCAGAAATTGTAAAATATCCCATTCCCTTGATCGGTTTAATCAATTTACTCAGATATTGATATTTCGGTTGATGCAATGACTTTGAATATATGTAAATATTTTCAAATTTTAATCCATTCGGACTCTCTATTAAACTCAACATTACGTTAGTTTTTCCACAATTCGATGGTCCCACGATTAATGTTCTCAATGTATTCGGTAGTAGCGATCCATGTCTTGGTTGCTGATTTGATAAGTGAGGTGTTGCTTTAGCATCCAAATTTTGCAAAACAATCTGTTTTTGTTGTTTTGTGAAGCGCATCTTCATATCAACTAAAAAATTGTATATATAAACGAAAACTTTTATATAATATTTTTAGTCAAAAAAAAAATATATATATAATGGGAATGACATACATCAAACGTTTTAGTAAAAAACCAACCATCAAAGGCTATGGTTTACTTGACACAATTATAAACAAGTTACCTATAGAACTACATCTACCAGGATATCAGTTTTGTGGACCAGGAACAAAATTACAAAAACGTTTAAAACGTGGCGATCAAGGTATTAATCCACTCGACGCTAGTTGTAGAGAACACGATATTGCGTACTCAAAATCTAAAGAATTAAATCAACGTCATATAGCGGATAAAATATTAGCTGAACGAAAGCAGCATTGGTGAACGTGCAGCCGGTTGGTTCATAACAAACGTCATGAAAACTAAAACCAAACTAGGTATGGGGTGTGTAATGAGAGGGCCGAAAAAACATTGATTGAAAATTAAAAAAACATTTTCTTCAGCAATAAAAAATGCGACTAAAATGTTAAAGAAAGTTAAGCCAGACAACATTCAAGACGCTATTAAAATTGCTCAAAAATCAATTAGATCTACCATAGGAAATAAAAAACATTCTATACAAATTCCTCGAGTAATATCTGTACCCAAAGTAGGAGGGTTTTTACCACTTGTACCTATACTAACAGCACTCGGTGCAATCGGTGCATTAGCTTCAGGAGGTCCGTCAATTGTAAAGACCATTAATGAAGCGAGAGCAGCAAAAGAACAATTGCATGAAGCTCTCCGGCATAATAAAAATATGGAAGCGATTGCGATCGGCAAAGGTTTACATCTTAAACCATATAGAAAAGGACTTGGATTCTATTATAAACCCTATTCAAAAAACTCTTAAGTAAGCTACCCAAAAGAGCATTAACTGATGTTGATTTACGAAAATTCGCTGTGACTATACCACACTTTAGAGGAGTATTTATGCTAGATGAACTACCAAAACGCGTACATCAAATTGAAAGCGGTATTGTGAATCTGGATTCATCTAGTGGAATTGGTACACATTGGGTAGCATATTACAAAGACAAAAATCGGAAGGAATATTTTGATAGCTTTGGGAAATTACCTCCTCCGAAGGAAATCATCAAATATCTTGGAAATCGTAAACTAACGTATAACTGTAATCAATTACAAAACTACAATTCTTTTAACTGTGGACATTTATGTCTAAAATTTTTATTTGAATTTATTTAATAAAAACAAAAGTTTTTAAACATATTTTTCTTGTTTCAATTATTATATAATTTTCTTATATTTAATATCCGAAGAGGAATATTTATTCTGATCATTCTTCTTGTTGGTGTTCTTCTTAAATGGGTTTTGAATTATTTTATATTGTTGCTCCTTCTTTTTACCGTCCCCAATTAAACACTTTGATTCCATGCTGCGTGTTGTGGTATTTCTTTCAAAAATATAAAAATGTATACTCGACTACTTTGATATACTCCTCAAAACAGAATGAAGCCGAACTTCAAAATATCGCCTTGTACAAAATCTAATGATTTTCTTTTGTTTATAAAAATACATGTTCAATCACATATTTATTTGTTTTGATTCTTTTTTGAATATGCATACATAGTTAACAATATATACACAAAAATAGCTGAATTTGTAAATTTAAGAAATATTCATATATTTTTCGAGTTCTTGTCTTCTACATTTTTCAATTTGTAGTGCTGGATACATCATTCTCTTGGAGTGCTCTCCAAGTGCGACAGCGAAACAAGTCGTCGTCGTGGGTGCAGCAATAATACCGCAATCGTCCCGAGTCATCGCAATGTGCTGCGATGCCAGGCACTGTTGTCAAAAACGAGACCATTATAAATGGAACCCGCTCTACGCTTCGTTCCGATATGGGGAATTCCCTCTGAAACACATGAGAATAAGCCCCTGCAAAGAAAAAAAGAAAACAAAATTCAATTAATAAGTTTTTTCATTGTTTTAATTTTGATTAATATCGCTTACTTTGAATATAACTGGCGTCAACTGCCTCGTCAGGACTCCGTGCATTACGTAGGACATATTGGACATTATCGTCCAAATCCCACTCAGCAGCCCTAATCCTCGCAAATAATCGTTGCACATTATTCATGTTAGCTATCGAGTATGTTAAACTATTTTTCTGTTACTCCCTTTATATATGAGAAATAAGTTCTCAAGACACATGGATTTTTTTTTGTTTGGGAGGTAGCCAATTTCAAGCCACATGAGAAAATATTTTTGACTTTTTTGGAAAAAGCAATCCGCTGTTGCTGCTTAAAACTTTAAAGGCATCAATTCGTAAACAAATGCATACTCCTGGTAGAATATGAAAAGCGTCTGGACCGTTGCTTGTTTAAATAAATCAAAAGTCTTTTATTGGGTTTTGTTTCCCTTTATTTAGTATAAACAAACTACATTGCTACATTGTATGCTACAGTCAGTATGCTGGAGTATTAGCGCTCCGCTGCTGTTGCTTTAAATGAATGTCTGGCTTTCAGCCCAGCCAGCAACCAAATCAAAAGATCTCCCAGTCCATACAAACTCCAACCAGAAACTTTAACCCGAATCAGTCCCAGCGTAACTATATGATCACGTCAGCATTAGTATATTTACGAATAATTCGAAAAAAAAGTTCTGGGCTAATACAGGTTAATATAAAGAAATTGTGAAAAATAAAATTTTTGACTTTCAGCCTAGACAGCAACCAAATCAAAGACACCAACTAAAATTTTTGGCTTTCAGCCTAGACAGCAACCAAATCAAAGACACCAACCATATAAAAAGACTCGCCAGGTGGCGAAACAAGCTTGTTGATGGAGGAGAGCTCGAGGGGAGGAGCAAAAAAGACCGAAAAGATCTTAAATCTTTCAGTTTTTACACTGGAGGAATTTTGCTCCTTCTCACTAAACCCAGAACCCTTCTCACTAAATCTTAACGTATCTATCTCTACCTGATTGAAGCGAGTTTGTTGCTATTGCTGATGCGTGTGTTGTATAACATGTTGCAAAGGATGTTGCCAGAACATTTGTTGCGGTGGATAATGTTGATAAGACTAGCGAGGATGTAGACAATATTGCGGATGGTAACGAGTAGACAAAGATGTTGTAAATAGAGGTGTACGCGGAGAGGCACATTCTGAAATTAAAAATTTAAATGAAATCCATGCGAAATTTTTGTCTCCAAGTTGCTATATGTTGACAAGCGACTGACGAACATCTCGGCGATCAGACACATGTAATGACAAACCGCCATAGCCATCGTCCTCTACAACAGTGAAAGCTGCGATAACTTGGCGGGGCATAAACGTCAATGATTGCACTCGAAAACCACGTCTACTCGACACAAATTATTTGCGGCAGTTGCTGATGCTCTGCTAGCTTTGTTCGAAAGGAATTAAACTTATTAATTGAAGCAATACTCCTAGCACTTAAGGATATAACATCAATGTAACTATTTTGATAAGTATTCAAATAACACTGTGCAACAGTGGCGTAAATGGGGGGGGATAAAGGGATATATCCCCCCCTTCGCCTATCACTAAATTTTTAAATTAGGTTATTTTTTTTTCAAAAAATTAAATTAATTTGTTAGAATAAAAAAAGAAGTTTTGCTTGCATGAGGATTAAGGCATTCAATCCCGGGCTTTTTCTAAATCCGGGATTTTGAGTCCGGAATCCCGGGACTAAAAACATTTATTTGTTATGCATTGTTTAAGATATTTTCGACGTTTTTCCACAAAAATACTGTAGTGCATTTACTTTCAATCTGATTGGTACATTCAAAAAGCCCACTTTTATAGATTTAGTGCTAAACACACACAAAAATAACAACATTTTTGTCAATAACGGTTAACAAAAAATTTGTATCGATCCGAATAAAATTTTTCCAATTTGAGCACATTTTTTTTTGTTCGACAAAAAAGATAGATTTAATTGATTTTCTTGAACGTATATTGACAACAATTTTATCAATTGTATAAATGGTTTTGTGTGTGTTTAGCTTTTGAATGGACACCACTTTCAAACGTTTTGAACAACTTTTAAGATTGGTGTATCCGCTATAATACTAAAACTACTGGAAATGAGTTTTTCGTGTTTAGCATGAAATGGAGCTGGTTGAATTTTATGATTATATTTGGAATCAGTGTGGCAAAATAAATAATAAAAGAACTCCATTTATCACATAAAATGTCAAACTTCGATCAATGTAATTTAAAAGTAATAACTTTTGTTTGACTTTATTAATCTTACATATTATTTTTATTAAATAAAAAAAAAATATAATTTTATTAAATATTATTTCTTTGTTTAATTAAAATGAAATTAAACTTAAAATATAGTTGCAAAAGTTTTTTCTTTAATTTTATATTAGTTATTGTATTCAATTGGCAAATCCCGAAAATCCCGAACAAATCCCGGGATCCCGGGATTGTAATTTCGAGTCCCGGGATTTTCAAAAACGCCTCGGGATTGAATGCCTTAATGAAAATTTATCATTTTTTTTGTAGAATTTTCTGTATAAGATAAACTTTTTACTTTTGACAGTATATACCTTTTACAGTCGATCCCGCTTAAGACAAATCCGGTTAAACGAAAGACCAGCTGAAAAAATTTCAATTTCCAAAACACAAATTAAACTTCGCATAAATGATACCCTCCCTAAAAATTTAATGTTCATTGTGATTTGTATATATCCAATACAAAGTGAAACAAAATGTCTGACAAATTTGTGTTTCAGTAAAGCGGGTTCGACTGTACTTGTAAATACACCAAATCGAATTCTTGCGAAAGAGTAATATCGTTGAAGAGACTAAATTTAAATAGATGTTGTGCAACGGACGTACTGTTTTAAACAGTACATGTACTGTTTTTTTTAAAAAGTACTGTTTTATTCAAAACAGTACGCAAAAGTACTGTTTTTTCAAAAATGTACTGTTTTGTGGACTGTTTTTATTATTTAAAAACAATTTTTTTTTTTTTTATAGACAAACAATCTTTAATAAACCCTTTTTCTGAAATCGTACAAAAAGAAAAACTAGTTGAAGAGTTTCCAAAAAGTGGTACATTACCGAACATTTGGAAAGTATGCAACTTCATTTTTCATTTAAAAATTAATAAAAAAATCTTTGCAAAAGAAAGTTTAGTATAAAAATGTTCTCCAAATTTGAAGAATTTTTTCAAAATTTGAATTTAGGTCAAAAATTACGAAATGACAAGAAATTTGATAATTTTCAAACAAATTTACCAAAAACCCATTTTTTAGAAAAATTCTCAAAATTCAGGGAAGGCAATGGTTTGACGTTTTCAACGATACCAATATCTACATAATAAAGTTTGAGGAAAATATAAATATATAACCATTTATCGTATACGATTTGAAGTGACACGCACAAATTAAGAGAAAACATACAAACATTTTATTTCGACTGGCATATGCAGAGAAAGCGAGAAAAGAGTTGCATTTTTGAGTACTTTGGACAGAAAATATTCCCAACACGCAAATGTTGAAAAAAATAAAATGGCCAGGGTAAATTTGAACAGTATTTTCAGGCGGCATTTTCTCGGTTGTGTAATCGGGCACTATGTGAGTATCTTTGTTTTTATCTGATTTTTTTATTTGTTTTTTTATTAAAATGTGCTTAACTCAGGGACATAACTATTATAAGTTTTATCGCAAAAAAGTTGCCGCATAGCTATTACATCGCAATTTATATTTTTCCCATTGCCGATAATTGTTATGGTTTGAAAATATTTTTTTACGTTGCTGCATAACTATTATGAGCAAGAAATATTTTCCCATTGCCGATAACTGTTATGGTTTGAAAATATTATTTTACGTTGCCGCATAACTATTATGAGCGAGAAATATTTTTACGGCATAATTATTATCGCTTGAAAATATTTTTTCCATTGCTCGTGACTTTTATTTTTCGAAAATATTTTTAAAAAGGCATAGCTATTATGATTTAAAAAAATATTTTTTTTACGTTGCCACAATATTTATTGTGGTCCTTCGGTGGTGGTGATGATGGTGAAGCCTGGTTTTGGGTGATTCATGTCATTTGGGATTAGAGCAACACCCAGGTAAGTCATTGGAACTTTTTTGGGTGATCCATGTCATTTGGGATTAGAGCAACACCCAGGTGCGTTATTGGAACTTTTTTGGGTGATCCATGTCATTTGGGATTAGAGAAACACCGTCATTGGAACTTTTTTGGGTGATTCATGCCATTTGGCAATAGAATAATTTCGTTTTAGACGTAAGGGTCGAGTGGGTTTTATTAAGGTTCGAGCTAGAATATAAGGGTGCAATTTTAGCTTATCTGCATACTTTGTATTACGTTTCGGTATCTTATCAGATATTTTCGATATTTGTAAATCTCTGTGGATGTGTTCATTTTTTATAAACCATGGCGCTCCAAGTATTTGTCGCAGAATTTTTGACTGCATCCTTTGCAGTTTCTCAACATTTGATGGAGATGCTGTTCCCCAGAGCTCGATCCCATATGACCATATGGGTTTAATTATACTTTTGTATAAAAGGATTTTATATGTGGTGTTGAGTTTTGATTGCTTCGAGAGGAGCCAATTTAATTCGAGTTTTTTTAATTTGATTTGTGTAATTTTAGCTTCGATGTGCTTTTTCCATGTGAGTCTGCGATCGAGATGCATACCAAGATATTTGGTTTCAGTACATTGTGGTATTTCATTATTATTTATTGTAAGCATAAAGCAAGTGTCTTTCCTTAGGGTGAAGGTTATATGTGCGCTCTTAGACTCGTTGATTCTAATTCTCCACTTTGATAGCCAATTCTGTAAAGTGTTCAAATGTTGTTGCACGTGTTGTGATGCCAGTTTAGGGTCTGAGTGCGAGCACAATATTGCGGTGTCGTCGGCAAATGTTGCGATGAGGGTCTGATTATAAATGGGCGTATCAGCTGTATAGAGTATATACAGGAGGGGTCCGAGGACGTTGCCTTGGGGTACACCGGCAAGAATATCAAATCTACTAGTAGCGAAACTTTTATGTTTAACTACAAATTTTCTGTGGGTCAAGTAGTTGTCAAGCAAAACGTGCATGCTTACGGGTAATAGTTTCTGTAGTTTGGATATCAATCCTCTATGCCATACCTTATCAAAGGCTTAGGTGATATCGAGGAATACTGCTGAGCAGTATTGCTTTTTTTCGAACATGTTTTTGATCATTTCAACAATGCGATGAACCTGTTCAAATGTGCCGTGCTTTTCTCTAAATCCGAATTGGTGATTGGGTATTTCATCTTTAGCGAGTATTGTGGGTAACATCATTTTTATCAGAATTTTCTCAAAAAGATTTGATAGGGTAGAGAGTAAGCTTATTGGGCGATATGAACTCACGTTTGTAGGGTCTTTTCCCGGTTTCGGGATCATCGTGATCTGCGACAGCTTCCAGTCAGTTGGGTAGTGACCTATTCTTAATACAGCATTGTATATGTGCAGTAAGTGAGTAACAGCAATTGATGGTAGCTCTTTCGCCATTTTAGACGTTATTAAGTCATGACCTGGAGCTTTTTTTGGGTTCAACTTGGCAATATCACCCATAAGTGCTTTTCTTCTGATGAGTAGTGGGTTATAGTTTGGCCTGGTTGCGAGCTGTGGAAACGGGTAATTTGCAGTTGGGGGGTTAGGAGTAAATACATTTTGTAGGTGACTTGCAAAAGCAGTACCTTTTTCGGCATCACTTCTCGCCCAGTCTCCGTTGGGTAAACGAATTGGCGATTCTGCAATAATGGGCCGTTTTAAATTTTTTAAAATCATTTTTCTCCCTCAGTTCATTTTGTAGTTTTCGTGTAACGAGGGTCAGCTTTTTTTTCAAATAAGGTGATCTGAACTTTTGCCTTATTGATCTCTTTTCTGTTAAGAGCGCAGCAATATTTTGAGGCACAAATTCCTTTTTTTGGGTAGTGGTTTGGATTTTTGGGGTCGCTGCCAGTGCGGCGTTTGTAAGCAGAAGGGTAAAGTTACGCACTGCCACATTCAGATTTCAGTGACACATGTAGGGTAATGTGTGAACTTATATATTTTCTGAATTTAAGCCAATTCGTATGGATACTGGTGAAATTGTCGGGTGGGTTGACTTCTGAATTTGGCGCATATTTTACTGTGATAATAGTGGGAGACTCAATGGTTAGTTGAGTTCGTTGAAGGGTCTTGATTACTGCAAAATCAATAACATCTGGAATTTTGCGTCTGTCTGATGGCCAGTATGTTGGCGTGCCTGACGAAACTACATCAAGGCCGAGTTTGCTGGTAGTATTCCATAGTAGTCTTCCTTTGGGCGAAATCAGACGAGAGCCCAAATAAGTGTGTTTGGCATTAAAATCTCCAGCTACAAGAAATTTTGGGCCAAGGGTTGCAAAAAATGTCTGAAATTGCTGTTCAGTTATTTTGGAGCTGGGTGGACAGTAAATTGCAGATATTGTCAATCCTTTTATGTACTCATCAAGACAAAAACTGGTGGCTTGCAAGTACTCGGTGCAAAATTCCTGTAAAACATAGTGTTTGATTCTGCCCTTAATTAGAATCGCTGATCCACCTCGTGCTTTACCACCTGGGTGTTTAGTGTCATACAACTTGTATCCGGGTATATTAAGAAAGTGTTTTTGGGTCAAATGAGTCTCTGAAATTAGCATTACATCTATACAGAATGAATTGAGGAATTGAATGAGTTCCAAATTACGTTGGCATAAGCCGTTCACGTTCCAGAAGGATATTTTTGTCGCATTCATGGCTTTTTTTTTAAAAGGGTCTGGATTAGCAGGTTTTGATTGTGTATCATTTCCTGCATCATAGTTTGCATGCCGTTCATAATGTTTTGCATAAACATCTGGAGTGTTTGTTCAAGGCCAATGTTCTGTTGGGCGGGTTGAATAACTGGAGGGTCTTGGGTATTGCCTTTGAGTACATTTGCATATGAAAATTGTTGTTGTTGTGATGCGGCGTTAGCACCATTTCCTTGGGGTGGTGGGTATGATTTCATCTGTGCAAAATTGGCTAAAGTAGGGTTTGACGTCGTTGTAGCTGCTGCTCTTAAGGGCTTCATTTGGGTAAAAACTTTATTTTTAAGGGTTTTGTAGACAGAACATCCTCTGTAGTTGGCAGTGTGATTTCCATCCCAGTTACTACAATGTCTAACATTTTCGTCTTCTCTCGACTCACACTTGGGTCTGGTGAAGGTAACCACAAATAACACAAACACTGGGAAGTGTGCAGTATTTTTTTGAAGACCAACTTCTTGGCAGTTTTGACATTGTATTGGGCCTCGACGTTTATGCGGCTCCTCAACACTGACTCTACGGTGTAGTAAATATTGCAAATTGTATATAGGGTGGGTTTCACAGGGTCTTAGGGTCGAACTCCAATTCGATGCGGAAAAGAGGATGGGGTAATTTTTCCTTATTTAGAATGTTAGACACAGATCTAACTTGGAATTTTAATGCTACACCTCTTTGCTACTTTGAGCTGGTATGTGTAATAGCTCTTTTTACACTTATCGAAATGATCCACTACTTTGCGAAAATCTGCCTCATTATAGATTTGTATTTTAGTTTCATGGATGGCGCCCTTGAGAATATGCATCTCATGAAAACTGTTGGAACCTGCAATTTGTGTCATCAGAGTAACAAGGGAATTAGATTTTTTTTCCTTGAGATAAATTGGTGGCGGCTTTGACGTATTGGGTTTAGGGTCTGAATTATCCTCTTCATATAATAGTGAGTATCTATTTTGCCCAAGATTTATGGGCTGGATACTCGGCTTTGTCTTTAAAACCTTAGGCGTATTCGTATTTTTGGGAGGGGTTGTTCTGTGCTTTTGCAATGTAGGGTCTGTCTTTTGCAGGTTTGCGGTACATGCCAGTCTGCACTGCCGCACGTGGAGTGTTTTTCTCTGAGTGTTTGCGCCAATTGCATTACTCGTATTTGCTGACTGAGGCTTGTACAAAGGGTTTTTGTTCTCAAAGAACTTGTTTGCAGGGTCTTTATTTTCAGTGAATATCTTAACAAGGTCTGGCCTAAGAGTATTAGTAGTAATTGCACTTGCCAAATTTGTTTGCGATGCTAAAAACGCCGTCATATTAGCTGCCTGATGGGTGTAGGGTGTTGGAGTTTGACACTGCTTGCTCCATGAGAGAGAGCCCGATGGCGATGCGGGAGAGTTAGCAAAGAGTACCTCTGCATATCGACTCTTTGTTTCTGCACTATTCATGCCGGGGAGGGTAACAATGACAGGTTGCGATGCATTCGCACTGCTCGCACCTGTTGGTTGCATGGCAAAAGCTTTCTTTTGTGAATTCGCCGTATTTTCACTACCACTTGCTGATACTGGGGAATTATTTACTGACATATTTTTCACACAAATATTACATTATTTGTTTACTTTTATATGCAGTGGCTTTGATACGCCACTTGCACTCTTTTTCTTGAAATTGTCTTAGCGTCTATTTCGCGTAATTTTTGGAGGGTTTTGTTATTGTTTCACAATGTTATTTATTATTTCTGCGGGACCGATTAAAACGCATCCGTTCGATATAATCTCACAATTTGACCTTAATGTTACCAGAAGTTTCCCCTATGAATTTTATCAAAAAATTCCAAGCCGGTTAGGAGCGGCCAAAAATGGGTTAAATTCAGGACAATTTTTGATTGGAAAAGATTCTTCAGCAAAGTAGGTTGTTTTTAAAAAACACACAAATTACTACAAAAGGTTGGCCCTAATTATCAGTCCGCCATTGTATATAATGTCTATAATTCCGTACACCAATAATACTGCTCAGGTTTTCAATAACGTTAGAAATATCTTCATATGGACTGAAATTTTCATGGCTGTAAAAAAGGTGTTCGATTAAGACCATCGGCAGTACCACCGTCGTCTTCTTCCTAATCTTCTTCTCCAGCCGGATAAATCGAGGAAAATTGTGCTAGCCAAAATATCTTCATCGTTATGTAAATTTGCTAAAAAAAACAAGTGAGTAAGTCGGTCGAAGTGAATCTATATATGCCGTACACCTTTCCATCTGATACCTGGTCGCCATCTTCCTCTCATTCCACCGACGGTACTCACAGCACTATGTGCTCCATTTTTTAGAGGTAGCATTTTTTACATTCATAAGCTCAGGTCATGCCGAGCCATCATGATGTCATGTCGTGATCGGGGTATTGCTCATATAGCTTTTGTGACACTCACCACCGACGCAAAGCGGACAATAGATCTTACGGAGAATTTTCCTACCACAATTTCTATTTCCCAATTTTCACTTGTATGGAAGGTAGTCGTGGCAGTTGACCAATTCAGCCCATTTTCAATAACAACTCCTTCTAGGACCTGCAGGAGTTAAGTCCAAAGTTTGGACCGCCTAGCTTGCTTCAATCTTCTTACCAATCAGAAGGATGGACATACTGAATGACATTCAGACATACGGATATGGCAAAATCCACTCAAGAAGCTATGCTAATTTTTCATAAGTATAACAAGTACACAATCTTAATTTAAAACCAATTTGTAGATAAAATATACAGAATTTTATATGAAAAAAGCAAAAAAAAAAATGTTTCTTAGTACAAATTTAAATTTACTAGGGTTGTGACGAGCGTGCCCATATGGTAACAGCAAAATGCAAAGTGATAAAAAAGTAAGACCGAAGTAATAAAAGATTTTTTGAAATACGTTTTATTATACTTTGATATTCTCCTCAAATGATAGAAAACAAACATCCGTAATATATAACTTTTTGTAACACTCAAAAAAATTTTTAACGGAAAGGTCGCGCCATTTCGCTGTTTTTTTACACTTTTTGAAAATACTACTTTTTAATCATCCGCCATCATCAAGCATGCTTTATTAAAATCAAAAAACAGATTAGTGATATTTGTACAAATATTTTTTTAATTGAATATACCGTGGAACGCTATCAGCGTTACCATATGGTAACACTCGTCGTGAATGGGTTAATTATATTCGCGTTCTGAGGAGCTTAAAAAACCACACGGGAATAATGTTAACTTCTGTAAAAAGTTTTCAGGGGTTTATTTATAAAAACAATTTTAAACACTTTCATTTGCCGAATGAAAATTTCACAACAAATTGATTTTGACGTTTTTCAAAGTGACATTTGCACTGAAAACTATCAAAAAATTTGTAGAATGAAATCCGGAACCACAAAACTTCAGGCATTGCCATCAGCACCGTGAGTGTTTCCAGCCAAGGCCATAGAATCGACGTAGACTACGTTCACACATTGAGCCTGAAAAACATTGACCACCTAACTAACAACAAAATTTGAAGTTTCCATCAATTCAGATTTAACTATCTTCCTTATAGTTGTGGCAATCACTTTAATAATATGGCGAACAGTTTATGGAAAACTAAGAATCCCTGGTGTTAACCACCATCCGCAGGACGCGCTTCAGTAATCAACTAGATCAACGGGACGTAGATTTTCGAAGGAAGAGGAGTCAACGCAGGCCGGCTATTCGCTCCCACGTTGGAATTTCTGACGCTGCTCACGCGCCACCAAATTCAGAGTTGGCTTCAATGTGCAAGTGCAATTTGACACAGACGTTGCACTAACGCATCCGGCTGAACCATGAATGCATCACAACGTGGGATCTGCCGACGCAGCATTGCCGCACCAACAATAGCCAACAAGTTAGGGTAGTGAAGTAAGGAACGTTAGTCTTAAGCCAACATACGTGTAACAACCGAAAATCTTAATAAACTAATTAATAAGTTCATGTTGAACTGTCGTGTTTTACTGAAAGTCAGTGAGGCTCGTTAAAAATTGTATTTTTTTCAATAACGAGGACGACTCATGTTAACTTGTATATACAGTGTAAAGTTATTTTTTTAAATAACTTAAAAATCTTATGATTGACATAGACATTGTATGTTGTATGCTGTTTTACAATTTGACTAATATCCTTTAAGGCAACAAAGATTGCTGCATTTTTTTTTATTGTAATTTAAAATATTAAGAACTTAGGTGGGAGTTAATTTTCTCTTCCCAAGATAAAGATTGCCCCAATAAAATAATAAGGGAGTTCACAAGTAATCATAAGTCATATTGTCATATAATCATATTGGAAAAAAATACGATAGTTGTAAGCGCACTCATTTCAAAATAAACTCTCTCACATTACAAATGTCGAAGCTAACCTAATTCTTTGGCCTGGGATGCACGCCACCAATCGCGGAGATTGTGATGCAACCCAAATCAACGGTCGGAAGTAATTCTGTGGTTCACGTGAGCTTTGTTTCAATATTTTCAAGCAGTAGCACTCATTTAATGCATTCAAAATGCTTCCGAAATCCTCTGGGCCCGGTATTCGTGTGCCTGGTGGTGCATGTGGCCATCTGGCCAAAGTTGATGGTCGGAAGACTTTTGGTGGTCTCCACGATCTTTGTTGCAATATTTTCGGCAAGACGTGCACGTTTTATGCATTAAAAATAGTCCCAAAGTAAAATTTTCACAAATTCCTACAACTTTTTTGGCAACAACTTTAAAATGAGAGGAACAGTGAGTATGAGAGTCGAAAAACACAGTTTGCTGAGTTATATTGGTAGTCAAATTTTTTGTATGGAAAAAAGCAACAACATTTTTATGACTATTGTATATTTATACAACAATATGACTTTATGACCAATATGAGGCAATTGTGAACTCCCTTAATATGTATTTTCAGTCTAAATCAAGTTCAAATTAAATAATGTGTTTGAAATGAATCTATGTTGCTATTATTTCTTTTTTTTTTGGTAATTTCTAGGCATATAGAATAAACAAAAATAACGAATTGAAGAGAATAGTTGAAACCGTTATTGTAGCGCATTTTGTTATCAAAGCAGCTTTCTGTTTTTTTTTTTTTTTTTTTTTTTTTTAACGACGAATCTTAACGGTCCCACTAACCCGCACAACCGACCGAGGGGCACATCCGCATGACGCACGGATTTGGTGACCGAACAGCCGTAATCCGGATTACGCTGTGTAACCGATCGCGGGTAAACATATTTGGAAATTCGTTTCAGCTACAGATTAAAATCATCAGCTGATAAAACGCATATTAATAAAACGCGAATTAGGTTATGAATGCAAGAGAGAATTCTTCCAAACATAACATAATATAAGATTAACGTGATAATAAACAATAGAATTAAAAGAAAATATTATGAAGCATCAGAATTCATGCGACGAATATGAATTTGATCAAATATAATTTTTGTCTACTTTACGATATTTGACTTAACAAAAATACAAAGACCAAACAATCCAAACAGTTAATTTACGCGACAAAGATTACAAATATTAATTTTAGTATTTTATTTTTTTATACGAAATATAAAAAATCAAATACAAATAGAACAGTTAAGTAAACAGTAACGGAACGAATGTGAATTCAGCTAAAAATTTTGTTTTATTTGTATACAATATACAGTAAAAAACAAAATTCTGCTGAAATATATAAAATAAAATATATAAAATACAATAAAAATACAACACTTTCATAAAATCGACAATGCCGATCTTTGTGGAGTTTGGCAACCCCGTCATTTCGTTAGACCCTAAGCGGTCCAAAAACTGAAAGAGCAACAAAGGCTTAATTGTGATCAAGTGCATTTAAAATAAAAGTTTTAGTTTTATTAAGTGAATCTGACAGGTCAAAGAATACAGGCTATTAAAATAGCTAGAAATACAACGAAAAGGTTCATTCCACGCGTAATTAGAGCGGCACATACTTAATATCAAAGGAATGAAAGATCTGGAACGACGGGTTGGATATTAAAATTAATTTCTTGAAGCAAAAATGTAGAATTCAGAGAGCCATTTATCAATTTAATCAAAAATGTTACATTAAGCATCGTTCTTCTATTTTTTAGAGTAGGGATGTCCAAGAGTTTTAAACGATTTTCGTATGGAGGTAGGTTCTGATTCGGATTCCAGCGAAGGTTTCTTAAAGCAAATAATAAAAATTGTTTTTGAACCGATTCAATTCTATCAGAGTGGCAGTTGTATTGTGGATTCCAAAAGACTGATGCATATTCCAAAATTGGTCTTACAAGCGATATGTAAAGACTTTTGGTAACGAATGGGTCATTAAATTCTTTTGACCATCTTTTAATGAAACCTATTCACACATAAGTCAATATGTAGATGAAAGCGAAGTTTTGGATCCTTAGTAACACCCAGGTCCACAAAAGTAAAAACCTTTTCTAGATTACAGTTATTTATATGATACAGCGATGAAAGTTGGTGTCTTCTAGCAAATGTCATAAATTTACATTTTTTCAGGTTCAGTTCCATTAAGTTATTATCACACCAGATAGCTATACTGGTCAGATCTGATTGTAACAACTTATGTTGATCTAAGATGTCATAGGATAGAAACAATTTAACGTCATCAGCATACAACAGTACATTCGAATATTTAATGACAGAAGGAAGGTCATTTATAAAAAGATTAAACAGAATAGGACCTAAGTGACTTCCTTGAGGAACTCCAGAGGTGACATCTATAGTTTTTGATGTTGATGATTCGAATAACACCTGTTTCTTCCGATTTGTCAGATACGATTCTACCCATTTTAAAAGAAGATCTGAGAATCCGTATCTTTTAAGCTTTTCAATCAACAAATAATGATTAACTTTATCAAAAGCTTTACTAAAATCAGTATATATGACATCTGTTTGAAGATTCTTTGAAAATCCCTTTATTGTTAATGTAGAAAATTCCAATAAATTTGTTGTTCTATCTCTCAGACAACCATGCTGTGAAGGAGATATTAATGTTGTGACCGAGTGAACCAATTGCTTTGTGACAACTTGTTCAAATAACTTTGGTATTGTGCTAAGTTTAGCAATACCTCTATAGTTAGATACGAATGATTTGGTTCCACTTTTATAAAGAGAAATAATGTATGACTCTTTCCATGAATTCGGAAAATAACCTCTTTCAATAGAGGCATTAAATATATTTGAAAGTGGAATGTATAAATTTTCTGCACAAACTTTCAAAATACATCTAGGAATGTTATCTGGACCAGTACTATATGAATATTTCAACGATTTTAGGTGTTGTAAGACATCATCAGATTCTATAACAGGATTGAGAATGGAATTATAAGTGGGGATGTTATATGGATATGATGTGTTGCCATAAGTATTATCAGAATATGTCGTTTTGAAGAAGTCAGCAAACATATTTGAAATCTCAGTAGGATTGTTGGACTCACGATCATTCCATTTCATTTTAGTTGGAAAACCAGTGTTTTTCCTTTTTGAATTTACAAAGTTATAAAAAGTTTTAGAATCGTATTTCATTTTAGATTTCAAATCGTTCAAATATTCATCATAGCATTTTTTATTAAGTACTTGATATTTATGTCTCAGAAGCGAATATTTAGAATAATCTTGAAGGTTTAAAGTTCTTTTATATGTTTTAAATGCCCGAGTTTTCGAAGTTTTTAGTTTCCTCAATTCTTTTGTAAACCATACAGCACCAAGTTCATTCGAATTCTTTTTAATGTTCTTTGGAACACATATCTCGAAGATTTTGCTGAGCGTACAATTGAAAATTGATACACAGTCGTCAACATCTTCAAAGTTCATGTCCCAACTAGTTTCAGATAAGAGTTGGTTCATTTTAACAAAATTTGTATTCTTGAAGCAAAAAAATGACTTCAACGAAGTAGAAACTGGCTCTAAGTTGTTTTGAACAAATTCGAAAGATAATTCAAATGTTGGGTGATGGTTATCTTCTGGACATGCAAAAGCATCACAGCGTTGCACTGAAAACTTCGAAGAGTCATCAACATAAATTAAATTCAAAATTCTACTATTTTTATTTTCAATCCCGTTTACTTGTTGTAAACTCATATCTGAAAATGAATCCAGAAAGTCATTTAAACAGTCACGAGAAGAATACGGAAGAAACTGGTTTGAATCGCCACAACAATTCCAAGATATATTCGGTAAATTAAAGTCTCCAAAAACAACAATGGAATCGGCAGGTTTAACATTTGAGTAAACCAATGATATAAGCGACACATGTCTTAGATAAACGGTAATATCGGAATTCGGTGGGATATACGAGCAAGTAACGAAAATATCGATACTAAAAACTCGAATTAAATTCCAAGTCAGAGACATCTGAAAGTATGATTTCCTCAGATGAAAAAAGGTTTTTTACTGCAATGAGGACTCCACCACCAGTCCTGCATTTACGATTCCTCCGAAAAATTTGATACCCAGCACACAGAATTTCTGAATCAAAAATATTTGGTTTAAGCCAAGTTTCGGTAAATACCAAGACATTATGACTACAATCGAAACTTTTAATATAAATATCGTTCAACTTTGTATTTAGCCCTCGAACATTTTGGTATAGAAGACAAACAACATTATTCGGGATTTTATTTAGTTTTTTTGATTAGAATTTAATTTTTTTTGAGGAAGTTGAACTGGATTTACTAGATTTGATTTTTCTTTATAAACAAATTCACGAACTAAAGTTTTATCCGGCCAAAAATTTTTATTAACAATCTCATCAAACAATTCTGCAGGAACAGATAATTTAAAGATGAAATGTTTCTAGCGTATGAAAAGTTGAATTTAAAAGCATTTATATTATTACCGGTTTTATTGAGTTTAGAATCAATATAAATTATAATATCTTCAGTTAATGTGTCCGGTGCAAATCTGGACACAAAAATAGATTTTTTAGGTTGCACAACAACAAGCCTTTTTGGGGTTCTCGTTTCATGTACTTCCCGCAAACAATCCTTTGGAGAAATAATATTTATGGAAGGACAAACATTTTTATCAATATTTGAGATTCCATTCATATTTTTCTCAGGAGCGTCATCTACCCTAGTTTCCAAAACCGCAGGATCAGGAGAATAAAATGTAACTGGTGAAGCAAACATATCGGAAAAGGATGGAGTTGTCGGAGTTGAAATTGGCTTTGGGGTAGGTGGTAAAAGCCCAACAGAAGTATTTTGTTTCGGAGCTGTTTCATCCAAACATTTATACTTCTGAAAGTTAATTTCGTACTCCTTCAGTTTAGACTGGGCAGCTGCTAAGTCCTTTGATACATCATTAAATAGCTTTCGGGCTTGACGTACCAATTTACAGATGTCCAGCTCGGTATCGCGGCAATCTTCGCAGGACCAACGAAGACCTTTTTTACCATCGATCAGATCGACTACTCTACCAGTAAGGGATGCACATTTGACGTGATAGAAGATATCACATAGCCAACAAGAGACCATGCGTGCATTATCGACTTTAATGGCACACTTACGGAAAGAGCAAGTCATATTTAAATGCAAAATTTATAAAAAATAAAATACAAAAAGTGTAAAAAAGTGTAATTGTAACGAGACAAAATGTTGACTGGGAAAAGGCACTTTCAAATTATATTAAAACAAGTGCCTGAAAGTATGCTCTGAAAATATGATCAGTATCAGAATGTGGAATCTATATAAAGCTGGTGACACAAGAAATGTCAAAGTGGACAGTATAAGCAAAAACAAAAAAAAATTTGCAATTTTTGTTGCAGTGATACTTAGCTGACAGGAATTCACGGAAATATAGCACAAAACTTTGTTATTTGCACAAAACTTATTGCACTTAGCCAGAATTTAATTTATTTAATTTATTTAAAAGGATTTCAAAATAATTAACACGGTATAACTATTTAAAAATATTTATTCAAATCGCAGCAAAAAATTCACTTATAAACAAGTTGAACAGGGTTGCTGCTTGTTGTGAGTTAAAATCGAGTACCACGATTTTCACCACATTCACTAATCCTAAAATGTCTTCCAAGCTCAACTTATGTCCCACGGTTTGAAACGAATGCAAACGTTGTTTTTGTATATGCATCAACAGCCAAAGCTGGACCCAGCGATGGCATTGATGTGTAACACGATAGCGTTTGCTACAAGAATTTGGTCAGCCAACAATGTATTGGTGTAACTGAATGCAGCGTAGGCAAATATGATTTGTGTCTGGAATGGCTACTAGAAATAAGTATTTGGAAATACAGTAGAGTTGAAAATTATCCACAGAATGGTCAGCACCGTTCTGCAACTAAAATAAAAACTAGAGAGTGGACTATCTTCGGCTATACCGAAACTGAAATACCCCCACACAGTAGGAAGAAGCACCTCGAACATAAAATGTGGTCTCAAGACCCTATTTTGAGCCAATTATAGGTGGTTTTGGAGCCCGGACCATGTCCAAAATCCATTTCTAAAAATTTCCAATCAAATCTACCAAAAAAAAAAAAATGGTCTCAATACCCCATTTAGACCCTTATATATGTGGCTTCGGAACCTCGGACCATGTCAAAAATACGTTTCTAAACATTTCCAATCGAATACAACCATTAAAAAGACTTCAAAAATGTTGACCTTTTTTTTCGGTGTATGGGTGCCACGCCCAGTTTTTATCCGATTTGGCTGATTCACGAGAAAAACATGTACCCAAAATTTCAAGTCGATATCTCCAAAACTGCGACCGCTATCGTGCGGACGGACAGACGGACAGACAGACGGACATCGCTAAATTGACTCCGGCGGTGATGCTGATCAAGAATATATATACTTCTTCATACCGGACACGCCTCCTTATGGGCGTTACAAACGTTGTGACAAAGTTAGTATACCCTGCCACAGTGAGTGTGGGGGTATAAATATCCACTGCGATTCCTACGGGACCCTCCAGTGTGATAAATAAACTAGAGAGTGGACTATCTTCGGCTATACCGAAGTTGAAATACCCCCACACAGTACCTGGAACATAAAAAAATGTGGTCTCAAGACCCTATTTTGAGCCAATTATAGGTGGTTTTGGTGCCCAAACCATGTCCAAAATCCATTTCTAAAAATTTCCAATCAAATCCGAAAAAAAAAAAATTGGTCTCAGGACCCCATTTAGACCCTTATATATGTGGCTTCGGAACCTCGGACCATGTCAAAAATACGTTTCTAAACATTTCCAATCGAATACAACAATAAAAAAGACTTGACAAATGTTTACCTTTTTTTTCGGTGTATGGGAGCCACGCCCAGTTTTTGTCCGATTTGGCTGATTCTCGAACTTGATCTCAGTATTCACGAGAAAAACATGTAAAAAAAGTTTCAAGTCGATATCTCCAAAACTGCGACCGCTATCGTGCGGACGGACAGACGGACATCGCTAAATCGACTCAGGAGGTGATACTGATCAAGAATATATATACTTTTCCATACCGGACACGCCTCCTTATGGGCGTTACAAACGTTGTGACAAAGTTAGTATACCCTGCCACAGTGAGTGTGGGGGTATAATAATATAATTAAAAAATTAAATAATTGTGTCTTTTATTTTCACTAAAGCAAAATTAGGATCCAACAATGGCGCAGCCATTGTTCACGGTTTTCAAACCGTAAACGTTTAAAAAAAAAATAATAACAGAAGTTAATAATAATAAAATAATATGACAAGTAGTGAAAGGAAATAAGATCTATGTATAAAATAAATTCCATTACACTTATCAAGTGAAGTGTTGTGAAAAGGAGTCCATGGGTAAGTGGTTTTTTATTAAACTCTATTTAATATATTTTATTTAATAAAATATAATATCTAAATATCATTGTAAGGATTACGCAGTGCCACAACTGCGGAATTTTCAATTTCAGTTATTTCAATGAAATAATTCCCAATGAAATAACTCCCAATGAAATGAAATAACTCCCAATTGGAATGAAATAACTCCCAATTGAAGTGAAATAACTCCCAAATTAAATTCGCCTTCATAAACACTAATGTATTTTAAGAGAAATCAATTAGAACTAGGGTTGCCACATGCAAAATGATCTTCTTCTGGATTTTGAAAAAAAATATCTGGACTTTTCTATTTTCAACTGGACATTCAAAGAAAAAATCGGAAATTTTTTTTTATTTTAATGGCATATTAAAGTAGGAATTGGATAGCAATATGCAGAGAAAAAACAACCTTAAATCAAAAATAACCACCTTAAAACAAGTAGAAACGTTAATGAAAGTCTGGTAAAGTTGGAAATTTTAGAAACAACTACGAACAAACTTGTTTTCAATTTAAAACTTAAATTCAAAAAGAAACAAACTTATTTCAAAGTTGTTTTCCGATTATTTCAAAAATTTTCCAATTTATATTAAGTTTGCCAGACCTTGATTTAAAATCGTTCAACTTTGTATCAACGTTGACAACAGTTACTTTAAGTATTTTTCACTTCATTTCAACTTTGTTTTAACGTTAACAATAGTTATTTTATGTATTTTTCTCTTTATTTCAAAGTTGTTTCCATTAAGTTGAAAAAATGACGGAGTAAATACGATCGTACTTGATTTTACTATGTTTTTTTTCCCTGAGTGTACCTCAATTAAATTACACAGCTTATTATGCAAAAAAAAGCACCTTTACAAGTCTATACTGGCGGTAAGAAGTTTGTAACCGCCTTTATTACCTTCTCATTGGCATGCAACAAACATTTTAACTTTTGTCCCGCGCCAGAAAAGACCTGTAAATTTTTCTTTTTCAGTTTTGAAAGACGTTGAAAGCTTTAAAACTTCTGTTTAAAAACAATACAATTCTATTCTTTCCACAAATATTTATATATTTACTGTTTTTAAAAGTGTGTAGAACTCTTTACAGTTTTATAGTTTAGTCTGACAATTTTGTGGTCGAAAGCAATAAGCACTTAATTCGAAACAAAATTTCAAAATGGTATACTTTTTAAAAAAAGGTTGTGTGATGTAGTTCCATAAATATTTCAGAAGACTCTTCGAAAACTGTTTAGAATGACGTATACAGTAGAGTGTATTGAAAATCAATTTTTTCATATTTTGGATGATGGGGGGTGAGGAAAAGTTGTGAAACCATGCCAAATGAAAGTACAAAAAGTTTCAGGTCGGTATGGTAATATTTTAGATCGAGGGGTCATAAAATGTGTCTCGACATACCATGAAAGCGATTGGTCGAACCGGGATTTTCATAGAAGCCCCGAAAACGAGGTACAAAAATGGTGGAATTTTTGTGAATTGTAGCAAATACGGCATATTCCTAGGTAAGCGCCGTAACGAGTGCAGTGGAGGTGGGGTGGGGGTTAGGTCCTCCCAACCCGGGTGTGCAGCTCTCCGCCCGTTTTCCGGAGGGTAAAAACGGCTCAGAACCCACCTCGAGAAGGTGGCTGCACGTCGGGTTCCGCCCTCTCCCATCCCAACCGACCAACCATGAATGGGAGGACTCTTTCACTCCGAAAAGTCAGATTATGAGTCCGCGCTTGATGCCGAAATCTTTCTTTGAATTGAACTTAGGCATAATTTTTCTTGATCTGATTGTGGACTTAATGCACTCTTTTTGCAGCTTGGGTGACAAGTTTTACCGTTCTTTCCACCGCCTGGGTGTGACAAGGAAAGTCTCCGACCAAAGTCATGACCTTAGAACAGTCTTCAACACATGACTGAATGGCTTCGTCTGCTGATCCACTCAAAATTGGAGGTTCAAATAGTTCATCTTTGCGCCAATTTACCATTTCCGTGTACTGTGTTGCTTGAAAATTTAGTACAGGAACACGGAAAATGCGTAGGTCTGTGCCCCCCCTTCTCCAGCCGCAGCCTGCAGCCTCTTTGACAGAATAGCTTGAACTGACATTTTTCTAACTTCCTGTCTTTCGTCGGCCAACATGAACAGAAGAACATTTTCTTGGTGCGCAAAGTACGCATTATTGCTGATGACCGGGTTGACAACATCACGGTGTTTCTTAGGCAAATACCTTGATCTCTCCACCATATCAAAAAGCAACTTGCTGCCATCGACAACGGAGTGTTTGATCTTGATAGCAAACTTTCATGACTAAACGAACCAAATCTTTCAGATTAGCGGATTGCCTGGCCTTTCCGATGTAAAGACGAAGTATCCTGTTGGCTGCGGTTAGCCACCTTGAGTGTGAAGGAGGACCGGGGTCTTGCCTCGCTAGGTCCTTAGAACACATCCCTAATTTAATGGCCATGGAAATGGCATACAGGTACTTCTGATCCTTACTCAGCTCTGTGACATCTACATCCGGCAAATCCACATCCAATTTTTTGAAGCTACATACAGGGAGGCTTTCAAAGAAAGTGTAAGGACCACTGGTGGTACCATCAAGAGAATGCATAAGGTGCCTCAGAGGCAACTCATTGAAATGGAGGAGACAAACAATCCATTGCAATGGATGTTTTAGTTCCTTCTCCAACAAACGAATTACTCCACCCTTGTGTCCGGTGTTTACGTTAGTTTCATCGCAACCAACAGCAACAAGAAATTGTCTGGCATAATTTTCATCCAAAAAGTTGAGGATGCATTTTGAAATGTCAATTGCTGTGCCCGATGCTGGAGTAACGTGGCCAATATAACACGAGCCTGGTTCTTGCACAAGTGATATGTGTTCCTCGGTGTGAATGCGCCGGTAGTATTTTGACCCTTCTTTTACTTGTACACTAGATTTATCCTTACGGCCGTCAAAGTAAAGACCGCGATGTGGGTTTTTGGTAAAGACATCAGCAGGGGTTTTGCGCTGTCGGGAGTGGGGAAGGCGGCAGCGCAGGGGTGGGTGAAGGGTCCTTAACCCAGTGTAGGAATATGCCGTATTTGCACCAATTCACAAAAATTCCACCATTTTTGTACCTTGTTTTCGGGGCTTCTATGAAAATCCCGGTTCGACCAATCGCTTTCATGGTATGTCGAGACACATTTTATGACCCCTCGATCTAAAATATTACCATACCGACCTTCGGGTCGCCGTGCAAAACTACGAGCAAATTTGCAGGTTTTCATGAAAATTTCAAAATTTTAAGGGCGCTGCGGCGATAGTAAATATTATCCGATCGGACTGAAACTTTTTGTACTTTCATTTGGCATGGTTTCACAACTTTTCCTCACCCCCCATCATCCAAAATATGAAAAAAATGATTTTCGATACACTCTAGTATACAGTCTTATTCAATTCATGCTTAATTACTTTAGAGGATATAGTCTTTGGCCGCAGAAATATTTCAGATTGTATGAAATCAGCCATCATTCTACTTAAGGTAAGGAACCTAAGTTACTTAAATGGCTAAATCTCTTTGAAAAAAATAAAACTACACTCAGGGAAAAAAAACATAGTAAAATCAAGTACGATCGTATTTACTCCTTCATTTTTTCAACTTAATGGAAACAACTTTGAAATAAAGAGAAAAATACTTAAAATAACTATTGTCAACATTGAAACAAAGTTGCAAAGTTGAAATGAAGTGAAAAATACTTAAAATAGCTGTTGTCAACGTTGAAACAAAGTTGAACGATTTTAAATCAAGGTCTGGCAAACTTAATATAAATTGGAAAATTTTTGAAATAATCGGAAAACAACTTTGAAATAAGTTTGTTTATTTTTGAATTTAAGTTTTAAATTTAAAACAAGTTTGTTAGTAGTTGTTTCTAAAATTTACAACTTTACCAGACTTTCATTAACGTTTCTACTTGTTTTAAGGTGGTTATTTTTGATTTTAGGTTGTTTTTTCTCTGGGTGTATTTGACCGAAAATTCTATCTTTATAATAAAAACGAAAACGCTATTAGGTTATAAGGACTTATTTTAGTTTTTTTTACTGAGAAATATCAGAGAAAATTTTGTCTGGACAAATAATTGAAAAACTGGACTCTGGACACATGACAAAAAATCTGGACAATCCAGACGAATCCAGACCGTGTGGCAACCCTAATTAGAACACATTAACTTCTACACACAAAAAAAAAGTAGGTAAATCTAACCAAAAAAGACGATTAAAAATGCAGCAACCAAGAAACGTTGTAAATGGAACCGACTCAAAGTTGTTGGCGTACAATCAAATTTTGTTGGCGTACAATTAAAAATTGTTCGTATATTACTTTATGGAAGACAGAGAAAGCAATTATCCAATTGAGCGAAAAAATAAATAGATACATATTAGAAAAAGAATGCAAAAAAAAAGATAGCTGATGTGTTTGGTATTTCTGTAGATGTGTTGTATTGAAATATATTTATGAAGCTTAAATTAATTTAATGTAAGCCCAAGACTTTAAAAACGAGATAATTTACATTTCGTACACAAATTTGTCGGGCAACATCATTTCTACTGCGAATATATATAATATTCATTACTTAGAACTAACGCGCTTCCACAAAACGCAATATTTTAATATTTCATTAAGTTTACAATAATATTGTAATATTGAAATTAATGTTTTCCCTGGAAAAAACGAGCTGAAAAACATTCTGCACAATTTTTAAAATCGTAATATCACAATATTTGTTAATAATGAATTATTACATAGTCATAATTTGATTTTAAAAATTGTTTTCGAAATATCAAAAATGTAAAATGTAAACAAATTGGACGCCATCTTCTAGTGCTGCGAAAATTCGATTTTTTTGTATTCGATACAACCGGATACTTTCTTGTGAATACTTAATAATTTTTACGATAATTTTCATTCAATTTTGATTTGAAATAAAATCTCTGAGTAAAGTAAATGCACGTAGCAATTGCTCTAAGACGTTTTTATTATTACGACCCAACAATTTTCATACAAACTTCCCTAAAATACCAATAATAGTATCGCATACTAATGGAACCAAGTACTTCATGAGTCAAGTGTCGAATATAAATTATTCATATATTATGCAGCACTTGTTGCTTTGAGAGCGAAAACGAGACAGCCATATATAATAATTTTTCTCTCTTGTATTAAATGTCATGCTGTTTCAGAATTATGAAATATTTGCGGCATGGTTGCATTTCTGCATCGAGCGATGACATTGCGAATCATATGCCGAAATACGACCATGCTGGCAAATCATTTAACAATTTTTTGACGATTAGATTAACCACAACAATTGTAATTGTTGTTTGTGTTTTCCATATAAAATAAAAAATTGTTTTTTTACAACGTTTTTTGGTTAGATTAACCTATCTTTTTTTTTCTGTGTATAAAAGTAAAAAAACCATAATGGAATATTATAAAATATGAAATATTTAAGTTTCAAAACCAAAAAGTTTTTATTCAAGAAAAAAAATAAATTTAAATCACAATTTTTCCAGTTTGGTAACAGTTTTTTTGTTTTATGTATAAATAATATAGGCCAAAAGGCATTAAATTTATATAAATATAAGTGTATGTATATGTTGTACATGTTGTCTTTTATGTTGTTAATAACTTGCAGTTCCTTGTACAACTCCTCTTTATTGTTGTGGTGATTATGTTCAATGTAATGTAAAGCTTTAGTACACTTGCCACTTACAACAATTACTCGCGATTTGCAATTCGATTCATAACATATATAATATTGCGTATATTTAACCGAGGATTTAGGAATAAATAATTGCTTATCAGCAACTAAATACAGCAGTTTACTGTTTCTCCTCTTTCCAGCAACTATTTCGAAAATTTCACTCATTGTATTATTTATTGCTTAGGTGTTGTCACTTCAAAAATCAATTAAGAACTGCAAAGCTCTGCAATTGCTCGCTGACGAATATTTAAATTTACAGCATCAAAAAAAGGTATTAATACTGTACAAAATATCAAATATTTTGCAAAATATAAAAAAATTAAAATGAAATAACTCCCAATTAAAATGAAATAACTCCCAATTAAAATGAAATAACTCCCAATTTAAATGAAATAACTCCCAAATCAAAAATTAAAAAACTCCCAAAAAAAAAAAATGAAATAACTCCCAATTGAAATGAAATAACTCCCAAAAAAAATGAACTAAGTCCCAATATTTCAGGGAGTTATTTCAATGAAATAACTCCCAATTTTGTATGGAGGTTTTTTGGGAGTTATTTCATTTTTTAATTGGGAGTTATTTCATTGCGAGTTATTTCGTGGTGCCAACACAGCATAATGCACACCAAGGATGGAATTTCAAAATTTCCGAATGTGCCTAGTTTAACAAAGAGAATGTACCTAGAAGGGGGCAAGGTACCTAGACATTTTTTCTTTTCATCGTTTTTAATTGGTTATTGTAGGGAATTTGTCAAAATGTACCTGGAATCCATTAAATGTACCTACTGTACCTTTTATTTTACGATATTGCAATGCTCGCGGTTTGCACCCGTACTAAGTACTACGTTATTGTGAAATTGTGATACCCCTGCGGGAAAAACAATGCATAAGTTCACATGAATTTTTCTTACGATTAAACCAGAGAACTTATATTCATAGAGAAGCGTCATAAGCTCTTCCTCTTCCTTTTTGCTAACTCGGAGCTCGTGCTATTCTGGTGAGTAAGCAGACTGCGGAGTTTGGACAGTCAGTGTACAGACTGCGGTATTTGGCTAACCTTTTTTAATTTTTTGTAGTCTGTTAGAAATGTTTTTGTTGTTGGTTCGCTGTTGTTTTTTCTTTTCTTTACATTTGTGTTTTTGTCCCTTTTCTTATTTCGAGCGTTTTCTTTGACTAGATCTTGATGCGTTTGTTTCAATTTTTTTTTTTTATTCATCTTCCAATTTTTTGCTGTTTGGTTTTTTTACTATGATTGGCGGCGCTGGTTGTTGTTGTCGATTTTCATCCCTCCTGCTGCTGTTTTGTTATATGCATGTACATATATTTTTCTATGATTTGTTTGGAATCGCGGTTCATGTATTTTCTATCATATTGCATTAAAAAAAAACAATCACCCTTATTTTCTAAAATATTAGAAAATTTTTAAAATATTTTAAAAATATATCGAATTAAATACAAATATAAATCAGAACTGGTTTGGAATGTTGCGTTTCCAGCCATAGTATTTCAAAATATATTGCATAAATTATGCTCCATATTTCTCGAAAATATTAATATTCTGATCTGGAACCACAACTCACTATATGGCGGACTTAATAAATTTCTCGTATATTCCCCCAAAAATTATACAAAATATGCATCCAATGAAGGTCAATGCCAAAAAAAAGCAGAAGCTATTTCATAAATTTCATCGTAGTGGTATTTTTGAACGGACATTCCAGCGCATTTTTTTAAGCAAAGCAACAACAGAATGCTGCGTTGCTAACGAAATGCGCTACAAAAACGGTTTCAGTCTGTTATCTTCAATTCGTTAATTTTGTTTATTCTTTATGCCTAGAAATTAACTAAAAATAAATAATGACAATTATTTCAAATGCATTATTGCATTGGAATAAATGCTGATTTCAGTTTTGATTATTTTTTTTTTTAACTTAACATTTGATTTATTGGATCTTTCTAAATACTTAGAACTAACAATAATTTTTAACGATTCATTTTAACAATTTAATTAACAGTTAACAATTTAAACAAATGCTTGTTGCCCTAATCCATCGATTTGGACAACGTTATGCAGTACTCGATGGTTATGGCGGCATCAAGGTGATGTTGACATCGTAGGATGTTGACATCGACTGTATGCCGACATAATCGGGAAGTCGGAAGCGACGAGGGCTCCGGGGCTATCAATCAAATGCAACAGAATAGTTACGCTTTAGGCGTAGGGGTCGGGTGGGTCTTACCAAATTTCTAGCTAGAATATTTGGATGCAATTTAAGCTTATCTGCATACTTTGTTGTACGTTTAGGGATCACTTCGAATACTTTCGGTATTTGCAAATCTCCAGACTTGTAAAGTAATGAAATTTTCATTACGCATTACCATTACCATTACCGGTAATGAAATTTTATTTCATTACCATTACCATTACTACAATGGTAATTGTAATGGTAATGGTAATGAAGTAATGAAAATTTCATTGCAATGGTAATGAAATTACCATTATTTCATTGCGATAGTAATGATAATGAAGTAATGACATTTCCATTACTTCATTACCTATCTGCCCCAATTGCGTTTTTGCCCTTTTTTGGGCGAATCATGCCAAGTTTAATTGTAGCTTGTATGATTCATGTCAGTTGGGATTAGGACAGTTTCTGAGTGCGTCCTTGGACATTTTATGGAAGAATCATGTCAGGTGGGATTAGGACAGCTTCTGAGTGCGTCCTTGGACATTTTTTGGATGCATCATGTCAGGTGGGATTATAACAGCTTTTGAGTGCGTCCTTGGACATTTTATGGATGAATCATGTCAGGTGGGATTAGGACAGCTTCTGAGTGCGTCCTTGGACATTTTTTGGGTGAATCATGTCAGGTGGGATTAGGACAGCTTCTGAGTGCGTCCTTGGACATTTTATGGATGCATCATGTCAGGCAATACTTTTAACAGCAATATATCAAATAAAAGTTATACCAAATGTATATGTTGTTATCCTAATCCCACCAAGTCCAAGGACGCACTCAGAAGCTGTTATAATCCCAACTGTCCTAATCCCACCTGACATGATTCACCCAAAAAATGTCCAAGGACGCACTCAGAAGCTGTCCTAATCCCACCTGACATGATTCACCCAAAAAATGTCCAAGGACGCACTCAGATGCTGTCCTAATCCCACCTGACATGATTCACCCAAAAAATGTCCAAGGACGCACTCAGATGTTATAATCCCAACTGACATGATTCACCCAAAAAATGTCCAAGGACGCACTCAGAAGCTGTCCTAATCCCACCTGACATGATTCATCACCCAAAAAATGTCCAAGGACGCACTCAGATGCTGTCCTAATCCCACCTGACATGATTCATCCATAAAATGTCCAAGGACGCACTCAGAAGCTGTCCTAATCCCACCTGACATGATTCATCCACAAAATGTCCAAGGACGCACTTAAAAGCTGTTATAATCCCAACTGACATGATTCACCCAAAAAATGTCCAAGGACGCACTCAGAAGCTGTCCTAATCCCACCTGACATGATTCATCCATAAAATGTCCAAGGACGCACTCAAAAGCTGTTATAATCCCAACTGACATGATTCACCCAAAAAATGTCCAAGGACGCACTCAAAAGCTGTTATAATCCCAACTGACATGATTCACCCAAAAAATGTCCAAGGACGCACTCAGAAGCTGTCCTAATCCCACCTGACATGATTCATCCATAAAATGTCCAAGGACGCACTCAAAAGCTGTTATAATCCCAACTGACATGATTCACCCAAAAAATGTCCAAGGACGCACTTAGAAGCTGGCCTAATCCCACCTGGCATGATTCTTCCATAAAATGTCCAAGGACGCACTCAGAAGCTGTCCTAATCGCAACTGACATTAATCATCCATAAAATGACCATGGACACACTTGATGGTAGCTACAATTAAACTTGGCATGATTTGCCCAAAAAGTGTCAAAAACGCAATTGGGGCAGATAGGTAATGAAGTAATGGAAATTTCATTACTTCATTATCATTACTATCGCAATGAAATAATGGTAATTTCATTACCATTGCAATGAAATTTTCATTACTTCATTACCATTACCATTACAATTACCATTGCAGTAATGGTAATGGTAATGAAATAAAATTTCATTACCTGTAATGATAATGGTAATGGTAAAGGTCGCTCAATTTCCCAAGTCTGCAAATCTCTGTGGATGAGTGTATTTTTTATGTACCATGGTGCTCCCACGATTTGTAGCAGAATTTTCGACTGCGTTCGTTGCAGTTTCTCAACATTTGACGGTGATGCTGTGCCCCAGAGTTCGATCCCAATGCCCATATGGGTTTGATTACACTTTTGTATAAAAGGATTTTATATGTGGTGTTGAGTCTCGAATGCTTCGAGAGTAGCCAATTGAGTTCGAGTTTTTTTAGTTTGATTTGTGTAATTTTAGACGCGATGTGTTTTTCCAGGTGAGTCTGCGATCGAGATGCATACCAAGATATTTAGTTTCGGTACATTGTGGTATAACACTATCATTTATTTTAAGCGTGGGGCAAGTGTCTTTCCTTAGGGTGAAGGTTATATGTGCGCTTTTAGACTCATTGACTTTAATTCTATACTGTGATAACCAATTTTGCAATGTGTTTAAATTCTGTTGCACGTGTTGTGATGCCATTTTGGGGTCTGAGTGTGAGCACAATATTGCAGTGTCGTCGGCAAATGTTGAGATGAGGGTCTGATCATAAATGGGCATATCAGCTGTATAGAGTATATACAGTAGTGGTCCGAGGACGCTGCCTTGGGGTACACCGGCAAGAATATCAAATCTACGAGAAACGAAACTTTTATGTTTAACTACAAATTTTCTGTGGGTCAAGTAGTTGTCAAGCGAAATGTGCATGCTTGCGGGTAATAGTTTCTGTAGTTTGGATATCAATCCTCTATGCCATACCTTATCAAAGGCTTAGGTGATGTCGAGGAATACTGCTGAGCAGTATTACTTTTTCTCGAATGTTTTTTTGATCAATTCAACAATGCGATCAATCGAATTGGTGATTGGGTATTTCACTTTTAGAGAGTATTGTGGGTAACATCATTTTTATCAGAATTTTCTCAAAAATTTTTGGTAGGGTAGAGAGTAAGCTAATTGGGCGACATGAGCTCACATTTGTTGGGTCTTTTCCCGGTTTTGGGATCATCGTGATCTGCGACAGCATCCAGTCAGTTGGGTAGTGACCTATTTTTAGTATAGCATTGTATATGTGCAGTAAGTGAGTAACAGCAATTGATGGTAGCTCTTTCACCATTTTAGCTGTTATTAAGTCATGACCTGGTGCTTTTTTTGGGTTCAATTTGGCAATATCATCCATAAGTGCTTTTCTTCTGATGAGTAGTGGGTTATAGTTTGGCCTGGTTGCGAACTGTGGTAACGGGTAATTTGCAGTTGGGGGGTTTGGAGTAAATACATTTTATAGGTGACTTGCAAAAGCAGTACCTTTTTCGGCATCACTTCTCGCCCAGTCTCCGTTGGGTAAACGAATTAACGACTCTGCAATTATGGGTCGTTTTAAATTTTTTGTGGCACGCTAAAGTGAGTAATTTGTTGAGCTCGTCGGTGTAAGCTTTTCCATGAATTGATGCAGATCATTCTCGTTTTTTGCCTTCAGTTCATTTTGGAGTTTTCTTGTTACGAGGGTCAGCTTTTGTTTCAGATAGGGTGATCTGAACTTTTGCCAATCACGTCTTATTGATCTCTTTTCTGATAAGAGCGCAGCTATATTTTGTGGCACAAAATCCTTTTTTGGGTAGTGTTATTAATTTTTGGGGTCGCTGCCAGTGCGGCGTTTGTAAGTAGAAGGGTAAAGTTACGCACTGCCGCATTCAGTTGTTCCTCAGTTTTCAGTGACACATTTAGGGTAATGTGTGAACTTATATATTTTCTGAATTTAAGCCAATTCGTATGCATACTGGTGAGTTTGTAGGGTGGGTTGACTTCTGAATTTGGCGCATATTTTATTGTGATAATAGTGGGGATGTGGTCAGACGAGAGTTCCACTGAAGACTCAATAGTCCGTTGAGTTCGTTTAAGTGTCTTTATTACTGCAAAATCAATAACATCTGGAATTTTGCGTCCATCTGATGGCCAATATGTTGGCGTGCCTGACGAAACCACATCAAGGCCGAGTCTGCTGGTAGTATTCCAGAGTAACCTTCCTTTTGGAGAAACCAGTCGAGAGCCCCAGTAAGTGTGTTTGGCATTGTAATCTCCGGCTGCGAGAAACTTTTGACCAAGGGTCGCGAAAAATGTCTGAAACTGCTGCTCAGTAATTTTGAATCTGGGTGGACAATAAATTGCCGATATTGTCAATCCTTTTATGTACTCATCAAAACAAATACTGGTGGCTTGCAAATATTCGGTGCAAAAATCCTGCAGAACGTAGAGTTTGATTCTGTCCCTAATTAGAATGCTGATCCGCCTCGTGCTTTTCCACCTGGGTGTTTGGTGTCATAGAGCTTGTATCCGAGTATATTAAAAAAGTGTTTTTGGGTCAAATGGGTCTCTGAAATCAGCATTACATCTATACAGTATGAATTGAGAAATTGAATAAGTTCCAATTTATGTTGGCATAAGCCGTTCGCGTTCCAGAAGAATATTTTTATCGCATTCATGACTTATTTTTTATTAGGGTCTGGACTAGCAGGTTTTGATTGTGTATCATTTCCTGCATCATAGTTTGCATGCCGTTCATAATCTGCGACATGTTTTGCATAAACATCTGTAGTGTTTGTTCAAGGCCAATGTTCTGTTGGGCGGGCTGAATAACTGGAGGGTCTTGGATATTGCCTTTGAGTGCATTTGCGTATGAAAATTGTTGCTGTTGTGGTGCGGCATTAGCACCATTTCCTTGGGGTGGTGGGTATGATTTCATCTGTGCAAAATTGGCTAAAGTAGGGTTTGACGTCGTTGTAGCTGCTGCTCTTAAGGGCTTCATTTGGGTAAAAACTTTATTTTTAAGGGCTTTGTAGACAGAACATCCTCTGTAGTTGGCAGTGTGATTTCCATCCCAGTTACTACAATGTCTAACATTTACGTCTTCTCTCGATTTTGGGCACACTTGGGTCTGGTGAAGGTCACCACAAATATCACAAACACTGGGAAGTGTGCAGTATTTTTTTGAAGACCAACTTCTTGGCAGTTTTGGCATTGTATTGGGCCTCGACGTTTATGCGGCTCCTCAACACTGACTCTACGGTGTAGTAAATATCGCCGATTGTATATAGGGTGGGGTTTAACTTGGAATTTTAATGCTACACCTCTTATAACAACCGATAGACCTTTGCTACTTTTGAGCTGGTATGTGTAATAGCTCTTTTTACACTTATCCAAATGATCCACTACTTTGCGAAAATCTGCCTCATTATAGATTTGTATTTTAGTTTCATGGATGGCCTTGAGGATAGGCATCACATGAAAACTGTTGGAACCTGCAATTTGTGTCATCAGATTAACAAGGGAATTCGAGTTTTTTTCCCTGAGGTAAATTGGTGGCGGCTTTGACGTCTTGGGTTTCGGGTCTGAATTATCATCTTCATATAATAGTGAATATCTATTTTGCCCAAGATTTATGGGCTGGATACTCGGCTTTGTCTTTAAAACCTTAGGCGTATTCGTATTTTTGGGAGGAGTAGTTTTACGCTTTTGCAATGAAAGGTCTGGCTTTTGCAGGTAGAGTGCATGCCTGTCTGCACTGCCACACGTGGAGTGTTTTTCTCTATAGGGTTTGCGCCAATTTTATCGAAAATCGGTATTTTATTGATAGTTTTTCGATATTTTATCGATTTTTCATCAATTTTTCATCGATAATTTATCGATTTTTTATCGATAATTTTTCTATAATTTATCGATTTTTTATCGATAATTTGTCGATAACTTTTTGGATA
Organism: Heteromyza rotundicornis; assembly: GCA_951394025.1. Lineage (NCBI taxonomy): Eukaryota > Metazoa > Arthropoda > Insecta > Diptera > Heleomyzidae > Heteromyza > Heteromyza rotundicornis. The sequence goes on from OX596011.1 coordinate 40,585,761, forward strand.
ATTTATAGATAATTTTTCAATAATTTATAGATAACTTTTCAATAATTTCTCGATAATTTATCGATTTATTATCGATAATTTTTCGCTTTTTTTATCGATTTTTTTTTTAATAATTTTTCGATTTTTTATCGATAACTTTTCGATTTTTTATTGATAATTTTTCGATTTTTTATCCATAATTTTTCGATTTTTTATTGATAATTTTTCGATTTTTTATCGATAATATTTCGATTTTTTTTCGATAATTTATCGATAATTTTTCGATTTTTTATCGATAATTTGTCGATAATTTTTCGATAATTTATAGATAATTTTCCAATATTTATCGATAATTTTCCAATATTTATCGATAATTTTCCAATATTTATCGATAATTTTAGTTTCCTGATCCATTTAAAAATGTTGTTCCAATTCCATTTTGTTCCGGCCCAATACCATTTCGTTCTGGTTCCCAATCCCATTTTGTTCCCGATCTCATTTCAAACCCAATGCAAAAAACCGCATCCAAATCGGTTCAGTATTTCTCAAGATAAACGAAAATAATACAAATTTAGCGGCCATTTTGTATGGGAGGTAGGCGTGGTTCTTATCCGATGTTGCCATTTTCAATACCGTGCAATCATTCGCCAAATTAAGAGAAATGCCAAAATTTGGAGGCGATCGGGTTAGTATTTCTTAAGATAAACGAAAATAATATAAAATTGGCGGCCATTTTGTATGGCGGTAGGCGTGGTTCTTATCCGGTCGATAACTCAAAAGCTACCACAGTTATCGTGCGAAATGACAGACAGACGGACATGGACTAATCGACTCAGGAGGTGATGCTGATCAAGAATATATATACTTTTCCATACCAGACACGCCTCCTTATGGGCGTTACAAACGGTGTGACAAAAAGAATATACCCTAGGGCACTAGTATGCAGGGTATAAAAAAGCAAACATATATATAGGTAAAAAGCAAATAATTTCCATAATTTGTCATGTGATTCCAAAAATGCTTGTCATGTGATTACCAAAATACTTTGTCGCGAATCCAAACAAATCATAGAAAAATATACATGCATATAAGAAAACAGCAGCAGGAGGGATGAAAATCGACAACAACAACCAGCGCCGCCAATCATAGTAAAAAAACCAAACAGCAAAAAATTGGAAGATGAATAAAAAAAAAAATCGAAACAAACGCATCAAGATCTAGTCAAAGAAAACGATCGAAATAAGAAAAGGGACAAAAACACAAATGTAAAGAAAAGAAAAAACAACAGCGAACCAACAACAAAAACATTTCTAACAGACTACAAAAAATTAAAAAATGTTAGCCAAATACCGCAGTCACTGTCCAAACTCCGCAGTCTGCTTACTCACCAGAATCGCACGAGCTCCGAGTTGGCAAAATGGAAGAGCTTATGACGCTTCTCTATGAATATAATTTCTCTGATTAAACGATCTTGGCGGTTTGTGCCTTGACTAAGTGTTGTGAAATAAAATAGTTTGAATACCCCTGCGGGAAAAAGGAATGAATAAATTTTTGTCAATTTAAACGTTTTCAAAAAAAAAAAAAAGGAAAAAATTTATCAAGTTGGAGAATTAATTAAGCAGTAAACCATTGGGTCGAAGTAACTGTTAACACTGCAGTGCCAGCAATCTGCCGACATCAAGCAGAGACCGAACGTGTGATCATCGGAAATGGAAATTATAATATTTTTAACGTTAAAAGTAGAATTTAAATAAAAAAAAAACAAAAGAAAAAAAAAACTATTTTTAAAATAAATGTAATGTACTTTGACTAATAAATAATATGTAATTTTTGTCAAACTGTGTTATGTAAAATGAAATTAGAAAGTTAAATGAATGTAAAATGGTAATAAAAATAAAAATGTAACCACAGATATGAAATTATTTCGTTAGAAAAGATGGGTAACATTCTTTAAGAGTGTAGCGGAAATTGAGGAGTATTGTAGTTCAAAACAGGATATCTTAGCCATACAGCAAGGGGTTTTTTTCCAGAGGGAAGCTAGAAAAATGACAGGAGGCAGAAATTGTACTGGGATTCTTCTAAAAAATACGTATATGAAGCCAAAAACCCCAGAGTCAGTATGGCGGGAAGTACACAAAACTGTGCAAAAGCCAGGAGAGGAAATACGCCAATATGCTAGGCGGCTAAATACTCTGCAAACAACAGCAGGACAAATTATTGAAATAAAATATAAAGAAGGCACAAATGCCATTTTACATGAATTAAAAAAGAAAGTAATGAATACGTTTAAAGAAGGGTTGCGGGATGCAACCCTGAAGATTCACATGTTGAATTTACAGGGAAATACATTAGAGGATTTGGTTAAAGACGCGGTGTCGACATGGGAAACTATTGAAAGAGCAAGCACGCTGACTTTCGGTGAAAATGCTTATGGCATAAATTTAAATACGAATGCCCCATAATTTTTCAGTATACAATATATTCCCATGCTACCACAACTTACCACAATTCCTCAACTATATGTACCCATGCAACAATATCAACCGGTGGGCGCTCCGCAGGGAGCACATTACGTTGCACCACGGGCCCAACCAACAGATCAAATTGCAACACTATATAACACCAATGGCCAAGTCCCAAAATACCCAAAAAATTAAGGAAAAAAAGTTAGACCTACTTGTTTGTTCTGTAACAAAATAGGGCACACTCGAGACGCGTGTTTTAGCAGAAAAAATTCACCGTTCTGCGAAAAGTGTAAAACCTATGGACATGAGGCCAACCATTGTAGGAAGAATACGGTGGAAAAACAGGCGGACGGGGTCAATGATATGAAGAATAAATTCAACAAACAAGAAATAGTTTGTTTTTGGTGCCAGCGAAAAGGGCACATAATTTCTAACTGTTTTGCAAAGAAAAAGTACGATGAAAAACAGGGAAATTAACAGGGACCCAGTCAAGGCCGTTAGACCGGGGACCCAAAATTAAAGTAAAAGCAGGGCCAACCGTAGTAAAGACCAATGTGGTAACAGAGGTTACCATAAATGAAGAGTCTGAAATCACGAATAGTTTAAGTCAACATAATTTAACAATTCACGAAGAATAGGCTCAATGTTTCGGTATAACCGAAGTTATCATTGAATTTCCTTGTGAGAACTCTAAGAATGGGAAACTCATTTTACTTGTGGATTCCGGAGCAGACACCAGCCTAGTGAAATTTCCAGAACAGGAAAGTTACACCTAGTGGCACTAGAACAAGGTATAGCAGCGGATGGGATATTGGGTCGTGACCATTTGTGAAATAATTCCATCATAAATACGTTAGAAACGACACTAACGATTTATGATGAAGAAAAAGTTAAAATTATAATACTTCCTCTTGAGCAAATGAATAAGTTGAATACTATTCATTACAACGAGGAAGTTAGAATAAACGCGAGGGCAATAACGATTGCAGCCTTGAAAATAAAAACTAAAATTCCTTTAGTAATAGTAGAGAAACAAGAATTAGCCCCAGGTATTTATTTAGGGAAAACACTCGTTGAAGTGAAGGAAAATATTATACACGTACCAATTTGAAATTCAACAGAAAATGATTTTAAAGTAAATCATTATTTTAAGCCTAAATTCGCGAATTACAACAAATTTAAGTTACCCAACGTAGGGCCAATGTTCAATATAAAAGAAGTAAATAATAAAAATAGAGTAGAATTATTACTACATAGTTTAGGGTTATATCCAGGTTTATTACCTGAAACGACGTCAGGTAATAAATGAAGAGGAAAGTCCTGTATAGTAAATATATGTGCATCATTCCAGCGATAAGTTATCGTGTACTTATGTTTTGAAACATGAAATTCTTACAAAATCAGACCAACCCCCTGTCAATCAAAAACAATACAGGCTTCCGCATGTCCACCGAGAGAAAATAAATAAACAAATTCAAAAATTAATAGAAGAGGAGGTTGTTACACCAAGTCTCTCTCCTTGGAATTCACCAATACTTCTAGTACCGAAAAAATGTGGAAAGACGGTAAAAAAAAAATGGAGATTGGTGTTAGACTTCAGAAAATTTAACGATGCTACAATAAAACAGGTATTTCCAATTCCAAGAATAGACGAAATTCTTGATCAACTAGGACACAGCAGATATTTCTCTACCCTTGACCTTGCTAGTGGTTACCACCAAGTTTTAATGGACGAAACGGACAAGGAGAAAACCGCGTTCAGCACAGGTTTAGGACATTTCGAGTTTAATAGAATGCCTTTTGGATTAACAGGAGCGCCAGCAACTTTTCAAAGACTAATGAACCACATCTTGACAGGATTACAGGGACTTGATTGTTTTGTTTATTTAGACGACATAGTAGTTTACGGGAAAAACTTAGGGGAGCATGAAAAAAGATTAGGAAAAGTATTGAGCATGTTGAGGGAAAACAATTTAAAACTGAACACAGAAAAATGTAACTTCCTACGTCGGGAGATAGTTTATTTAGGCCACAAGTGCTCAGAACAATGTGCTTTGCCGGACCCGCAAAAACTGGAATGTGTGAAAAACATTCCAGTTCCAAAAAATGAAAAAGATGTTCAAGCATTTTTAGGTCTGGTAATCTATTACAGAAAATTTATACAAAATATGTCCCAACTTGCCGCTCCAATGAATAATTTGCTTAAAAAAGACGTTAATTTTCAGTGGGCAAACCATTGTCAAAAATGATTTGAAAAATTAAAAGAGGTCGTCACCTCTCCACCCATATTAGCCTATCCAGACTTTACAAAAGAATTTCTTCTAACGACAGACGCCATTGGGGAAGCCATAGGAGCAATATCGTCTCAAGGAAAAGTAGGCGAGGACCGACCAATAGTCTGCCCAGGGCATATCTCCTGGGCAGACCTTTCAAAATGTATACAGATCATCAACCACTACGTGGAATAGCAAATTTAAAAGATCAAACGTCAAGGTTAGCTTGATTCCGGCATAAATTATCCGAATACGATTTCGAGATAGTTTACAAACCGGGAAAACGTAACTTGAATGCGGATGCGCTCAGTAGAGTACCACAAATCAATAAAGACGTAATAATGGTGCAAACTAGATCCAGGGCAAAGGAGCCGGAAATCGATACAGCAGAGGCAGCAACCGCAACACAACATAAAAACGAAGAAGGTCCCGAGAATCCGAAAGAAATACAAATACTTACAGACCCCAGTACAATAGAAACTGTTATAAGAGATTTCCATGACCTACCTTTAGGAGGACATCAAGGCACACTAAAAACATACTTCAGAATAAGGCAAGATTACAAATGGAAAGGAATGCAAAAACAAATTAAGGAATACGTGAAAAATTGTAAAAAAATGCCAAATAAATAAAAGTTCTAGACTAACTAAAATGCCAATGGTATTAACAGACGCACCACAACGTCCATTCGACGAGGTCTGCATGGATATAGTGCGTATATTACCTGAAACGACGTCAGTTAACAAATACATTTTGACATTCCAAGACGATTTTTCCAAATACATGGTATGCACGGCTATGCCGGACGGGGAAGCAACCACCGTAGCGAAGTCATTTTTTGATGAAATCATAACACGGCACAACACTCCGAAAGTTTTAATTACCGATAATGGAAGTATTACAGTTCTGGCATTCGATATAAACCTTCGAATATCACAGTTGACATTTACATCAAAGCGAAACATCTTGTAAAAGTTTATAATTATTCGAATGTGAATATTTTTAAAATAAAATCAGGGACGAACCCAGGAGGGGGTGTGGGGGTTTTGGGTGTCGAACCCATCCTAAATCAAAAAATACAAGCAAATTATTAAATTTGACAGAACTGAAGAAAAACTTCAGTATGTATTTTGTAATTAAAAACTTTCGTGTGCCAAAAAAGAAGATGACGCCAATTCATTCATAAAAATTTTTTCCTCAATCAGAGGAAATCTCAAATCCAAAAAGTTTGAGGTTTATTTAAAAAACAATAAGTAAATACTTCGGTTTAGTTTTTGAAAATGGTAGAGAAATCTTCAAAGAATAAATCCATCTAAGTAGCTATTTTTTAAGAACTCCCCAAATCCGCCAGGTGATGGCCAAAGGATTTTCTAGTTGATGGTAAAAACCACCTGTGAAGCTTTGAACTTTAAATATAATTGTTGGCGCAGCAATTTGGGCTACATTTCTAAAAGGTAGAATCCTTCCGTGAGTCTCCTACCCGTATATTTGAAATTTCATACAGTTTACCAGGACTCCTTTTAACATAGACATCAGAGCAAGTAGTAAGCTTCTAAATATATATTTAAAATTCAGTAATCCACCCAGAAAATGTCCAAGGATGTACTTGGTGGCATCTGTAACCCCGATGATTCGATGATTACTAAGTTAAATTTTAATCATATTTTTTGTTTTGTGGGCCTCTTATGTCCCATTGGAAATTCCATCTATTACACAATTTTACATTCAAGTTTCAAGAAAATCAGTAAGACCCTTTAGATGTGATGTGGGCTAGAAAATCGTATCGTAAAAAATTAGGAAAGCTTCGGCCAAAGCTTCGGCCAAAACTTAGGCCATTTTTTGGAAAAACCGAAGCCGAAGCCGAATGTGCATTTTTGGCCGATAACGGCCGAAGCCGATTAATCGGTCGGGCTCTACTTAAGTTATTGTCGCTTATATTTAACAATGTAAACATTTATAGGTTTAAACATTTAACATTTAAAATATATTCCTTAGCATTCCCAAAATTAATATTTAGTTCTCTCATATATATATATTTTTCACTGATTTTTCATTTTACCATTTGTAAAGGTTTTTAAAAAATAATATATATAACATCTTCATAATTCAGACGAACGAGCGTTTGGTCACCACCGTTGGTGACCATGTTCGAAGGGTTTAGTCTGGAAACGGTCATGGAATGTCTATATTGTTTATTTTAGTTGTCCACATACAGTTTTGGGCAACCTACTAACAGATCCGGTCCCTGCCACGCGCGCCAGTTAAGTTTTTCCTACCAGGCCCAAAAATATTGCCTGTACATACATTTTTATATATATACAGAAATTGATTTGGTTTGGAACGGAAAGCCAGAGTCCAGTGCCCACACAATGTACTCATCGGAGGTTTGCTTAACTGTGCAACGCTAAAAAGTATCCTACCTCGTATATACTTGTTCCACGCTAAAAGTTGACGATCACTTTGGCACCCAACGTGGTCCAGCGCTTAGCGATCCACTGAGTTTTCCCGGGTCATTGTCATCATTATCGGAGCCCACGTTCACGTTATTAATTCTATCGCAATTAAAACAGTGTTATTAATTATCGACGCGAAGTCAATTTCTGGTTCAAGTGCCAGAAGTAGAAATTGAATAAACTCATACTAAATTATCAAAATCTAATTCAAGTGCCGGATATGACTGTACATCCTCGAAAATGTTGTTGGTAAAGCCCTCGTCAAGGGTGGTGTTTATTTCGAAGCTAGTGCCGCTGCCAATGAGGTCCCTCCATGAAAGCGGGTCGTTCAGCAAACTGCACTCTTAAAATTATTTTTATATTTCTAATTATGTTTCTTTTCACTGCTTCGCGAAAACAATTTTATTAGAGGGATATTTTGTTGAATATTCTAATTCTTTTCATTTTTCAGCTTTATCAGCGATCCGCAATGATCGCCGGTAGTACTTAACTAGAGCGTTAAGTATTGATAATATTCTGCATGTACGATTATAACTCTGCCCCAACGTCATTGTACTCATTCTCCACGGCATTGTCCAAGTATGAACCTTCCCAGCCGGGATATCGGTTTCGGTTGTTTTACTGTTGCGCGGCATAATGCGGCCGGTGTAGGTGGCCTTTTTCTATAACGTTTAAACACTTATGGATTTATAAGTTTAAACATTAACATTTATAATACATTTAAGCATTACCCGACTCGTGACACGATTGTTTTTATCTGTTCCCGTCGCCCGTAACATATCAGGGGTAACCAAACTATTTGGTATCCAGGATATCGTATGTAGTCGCTAGGTAAACTGTATTACACGTCCAACCATGTAATCTAGATTGGATTCTTGGGTTTTCTCAAACCATCTGAGTATTGGGGAGAATTCCGGAAAGATTTTATCCAAATTAGTCTATGAGAAATATTCCCTGGGCACTCGAGTTTACATGGAATTTTCGCACAATATTTATAGTATTTGTCGGATATTTTTCTTTACAGATGGACCCAAGTAGCAGTTCAATAATTCTTTAATGTCACGATTATATCGCTGTAATATTTTGTATGACAAACAAACTTCTTCAAAGTTTGAAATAAGTATCTTATATTCACCAAACCCAACACGGTTTTTAGTTGGAAGAAACATGCTAAACTGGTTAAATTCACAATGGAGTTTAACCAGAAAAGCATGGTATTAGATGCAATTCAAGATGCCTGAACAGTTACGGTATTTCTACCTAAGTTCCGGCTACTTGATGTCACATCGATGGGACTACATTTTTTTTACTTTAATAAATGTATCAGAATAATTTTAGTCAATATACAATACGAGAATTATAAAATATTGTTATTTTGTATTATATTGGGTACTCTCATACGAAGATCGTGTGTTCAAATGATTTGGAAGAACATCGACAAGGCGATCATCAACAAGATGAACATCGACTTTAAAGTGAGGCGGAGGGATGTCAGGAAGCCCAATACTCCAAAAAAAAACTACAACTTCATCTCGTTCCGCAGTATACGAAGTCGACGCATTTATCTGCACTGACAGGGCCTACCACTGGGATGGTCCCACTGATTGCGCACACCAACGAGACCAATCATAATTGGCAACGGCAAGAGTACATTGATCACCTTGTCCAGTTCAGACTATGTCACTAAATCATACAAAGTCCAACTATCGAAACACCACGTGTCGGTGGAACCATAAAATACGGTCTATAACTAAAATAAGAACGAAGTGTACTACTACTGAGCAGTGGCGTTCCTGGGGTGGGTGTCACCCGGGGCGGATCAGAGGGTGTCACCCCAATACCACACTCCTGCGGTCTAAGTGCACCTTCAAATTAAGTAAAAATAAGTACCTTTATCCCTTTTAGACAAAATTAAACCAAAAATTCCCTTAGGAAGGGAAATTTGCCTAAAGTTGGCTGCACTGGTTGAGCGCCCCGTCTGTGAGGAGTGTTGCCACATTGAGAGACGTTCTGTTGTGTTTTTGTAAATTTTTCTTGTTGGAAGAAAGGGATTTCTATAACTTGTTGGGACAATTTTGCAGTGCTTATTTTCCGAAAAGGCCAATTGCAGTGTGTGCATTTAAGTCAAGTTTAATTTAATTTTCATTCGCAATGGACGTCTTCTCGTAATATTAATGGCGGTTTGCCTGCATTTAGGTCCCCATAAGCCAACGCGAAATTCCGCAGCCGGTACGGAACTTGAACAATAATGTTGCTTGAATATGCGATACTGCGTTTTTTTAAAGAAAATTTATAAATGATACACATTTTTAGTTGTAGCTTTGAAATTTTTCACCGCAAACAAATTTTTTTATTCCAATATCTTTGCTGGAAGAATTTTCTAGAAAGTACCGCGGCGGCGGAATTTTGGGTATTTTAAGTTGTAATGAAGTACTGTGTGTAGGGTTACTGTGAAAGTGGGCGACTTTCGCAGTGAGCATTTAAGGTCGCCACACATGAATGCAAAATTTCGTTGGTGCCGTGGTACTTTTTCTTGAAAATACGATAGTGCGCTCTAAAATGATATGCATTTGTTTTTGTTTTTGTGAAATTTTTCAGCACGAAAAAATTTGTCCGAGCCGAATAATGCCTTGCAATTTTTGAGCAATTTTTGGGGAAATTTCGCGGCAGTGTGTGTGAGCTTTAAGTTGGGTATATCTTAATTTCCATTCACAATAGACATTTTTCCGTAGTTATTTGGAATGTAAATGGCAGATGCATTTAAGTGGAAATGAAGTACTGTGAAAGTGGGCGTAAAATGTGCACTGGGAGATTGGGGAAAATTATGGAATTGCGAATATGTAATACTCAAGGAGAAGCCGTGTTATTTTGGCATTGCCTTGGTACATCGACTTGAAATACTTTAGCAAATCGATTTCATACTTTGAAAGATACCGAAAGGTAAAAAACCCGCAGATATGGTAACACTGCTTGGGTGGGGAAAAATTAAGTCCTAGGTGGCAACCAAGTTGATTGTTGATCATATCGTATTTGCTTTAAAAGATTCACAAATGTGAGAGAAATACGTATTTTCTAACTTGTGGGCGGTAAAAGTGGGCATGTCAAAACCTATCCTATGTCACGACTCCTAGAACACATATAAATTTTGGTGAGAATCAGTGCTGTAGTTTTCGCGTCTACTGGTGACAAACATACACGTCTCTTTTATATATATATAGATTTAAGCAACTGAAATAAAAATATATTTAGCAAGTCATCCCTCTGCCCATTCACCTCCCACCACCAAATCCAAAATTTCAGAGAAATCCCTTGAATAGGACCCGAGTTACAGAGCTTTAGAAATTTTAAGGCGTGGCAGTGGGCGGACTGCAAATTTCCAGAATCAACATATTACCAATTCATTACCCAAAACCACATATAAAGTTTTAGCGAAATCGGTAAAACATTGCATAAATTATAGGATTTTAGAATAATATTTGTCACGCCCACCTCGAACGCCCAAATTTAATGAAATGGCATATAGTTCATATTCATATTCAATGAAATTACCTACATTTTGGTATGTGTTTCATTAAAATCGGTCAAGTTTTCTTGAGTTATAAGGGAACAAACATACATACATACATACATGCATACATACATACATACAAACCTACAAACCTACAAACTCACAAAGAATTTTATATAAGTAAGAGATAAGTTACTAGTTACTCGTGCCTGTCCCATCGAAAATACGTTTTAATAAGCTTCAGCTTTGAAAAGCTTCGCTCACATGAGGCGACTAAAACGCAAACCATAAGAAATAATTTTAGTGATAGGGAAATGTTCGGCAACGTTTCTAAAAAATCGCATTCAACTATACGTCAACTATTCGTTCACTTTGGGCCGAAGCACAATTTTGGGGTAATGTGAACATACTATAAACTTTATAGTACAAATAATTTGTAAATATTTTGGTTAAAGCGGGCCGCACCCCCCGCCCCTCTTAGCAACGACACTGCTACTGAGCTCAACAGTTTACAACGCCAACAATATATTAATGTCTAAGGCATTCAGAATGAAGTACCCAGAACATAACATGCCACCGTCGTCATTTTACCAACCGGGAGCAGTGCCAGTCAAGAACAACAGTGAAGAACGACAGTGAAGAAGTAACCACAGGAATCAGCGGAAACGCCAAACAGACACCAAATCTGCACGATAGTATGAAAGAGTATAGTTTTTATAATTATTTAATTCCTAAAATCCAGTTGGTTTCAAAAAAAAATTATGAAAAACAAACCAACGGAAAATATTATTAATATTAATTTTAACTCTAGTTTATAATTTGTTCTTTTAGTTTTAAATTATTTAGTATTATTGTACAATCATCAAATAATTAATGGTTTAGTAATAATTTTTCAAAATTACAAATTGGTACTGTTTTAATAATTTCACAGATCTTGTAAAATTTACTTTAGAATTAATGTTCTAATTTTGCTAATTAAAATTAGATGTACTTCCATGTAATAAAAATAAATTTAAAAAAAAATTAAAATAATAATGAAAATAGAAAAAAAAAATAAAATTTGAAAGCGATCGGTTAAGTATTTCTAATATAAAATTGGTGGCCATTTTGTATGGGTGGTAGGCGTGGCTCCGATGTTGCCTATTTTCAGTACCGTCCAATCATTCTCCAAAATAAGAGCAGTGCCAAAATTTGGAGGCGATCGGTTAAGTATTTCTCAAGATAAACGAAAATAATATAAAATTGGCGGTAATTTTGTATGGGAGGTAGGCGTGGCTCTTATCCGATGTTGCCCATTTTCAATACCGTCCAATCATTCGCCGAAATAAGAGGAATCCCAAAATGTTTGGTCGATAGCTCAAAAGCTACGACAGTTATCGTGCGAAATGACAGACAGACGGACAGACTGACAGACGGACATGGACTAATGGACTCAGGAAGTGATGCTGATCAAAAATATATATACTTTTCCATACCAAATATATATTCACCCAAAAAATTTCCAAGGAAGTACTTGGTGGCAGCTGTAATCCCCCCCGGCGTTATTCACAAAAATTTGCAAGGATGTTTTGTTGGTGGCATGAACCACTCAACATTTGATGGTTACTAAGTTACATTTTAATTATATTTTTTGTAGAATGGGAGGTGCCACGCCCCGTTGTCCAAATCCAACCACTTATGTCCTATTGCAAATTCCATTACTTACACAATTTTACCTTACAATTTCAATAAAATCATTAAAGCCGTTTAACCGTGTTATGGGGTAGAAAACTGTATTGGGCGGTGCCACGCCCCTTGTTCAATTATTCCCATATTCGACACATAGCCGGAAAAACATGCTATACAACTCCATTCCAAATTTCATACAAATGTATCCAATAGTTGCTTAATTAGCAACACACAACACATAACTAAATTTAAGTTATGTGTTGTGTGGACGGTGCCCCGCCCCTTGTCCAATTATGCTCATATTTAGCATAAAGCTTGGAAAAGCTATTATGCAACTCCGTGCCAAATTTCGTCTTTATAAATTCAATATTTAATTCAAATTCAATTCAATAGTTACTAAATTATCTTGTAGGCATATTTTGTGTTGTATGGGAGGTACCACGCCCCTGTTCCCAATCCCAACCGCATATACCCTATGTTCAGTGCGCTCGTAAAGCGGTCGAGCGGTTGGAATTTTGAAAGGAAGAAAAAAGCGGATTAAGCAATCTTGCAATAAAAAACGTATGCAATTATGTTTCAATATTTATTTAAAGATTAGGAAGTTTTTGTAAATTTTTCTTGTTGGAAGAAAGGGATTTCTATAACTTGTTGGGACAATTTTGCAGTGCTTATTTTCCGAAAAGGCCAATTGCAGTGTGTGCATTTAAGTCAAGTTTAATTTAATTTTCATTCGCAATGGACGTCTTCTCGTAATATTAATGGCGGTTTGCCTGCATTTAGGTCCCCATAAGCCAACGCGAAATTCCGCAGCCGGTACGGAACTTGAACAATAATGTTGCTTGAATATGCGATACTGCGTTTTTTTAAAGAAAATTTATAAATGATACACATTTTTAGTTGTAGCTTTGAAATTTTTCACCGCAAACAAATTTTTTTATTCCAATATCTTTGCTGGAAGAATTTTCTAGAAAGTACCGCGGCGGCGGAATTTTGGGTATTTTAAGTTGTAATGAAGTACTGTGTGTAGGGTTACTGTGAAAGTGGGCGACTTTCGCAGTGAGCATTTAAGGTCGCCACACATGAATGCAAAATTTCGTTGGTGCCGTGGTACTTTTTCTTGAAAATACGATAGTGCGCTCTAGAATGATATGCATTTGTTTTTGTTTTTGTGAAATTTTTCAGCACGAAAAAATTTGTCCGAGCCGAATATCGCCTTGCAATTTTTGAGCAATTTTTGGGGAAATTTCGCGGCAGTGTGTGTGAGCTTTAAGTTGGGTATAACTTAATTTCCATTCACAATAGACATTTTTCCGTAGTTATTTGGAATGTAAATGGCAGATGCATTTAAGTGGAAATGAAGTACTGTGAAAGTGGGCGTAAAATGTGCACTGGGAGATTGGGGAAAATTATGGAATTGCGAATATGTAATACTCAAGGAGAAGCCTTGGTACATCGACTTGAAATACTTTAGCAAATCGATTTCATACTTTGAAAGATACCGAAAGGTAAAAAACCCGCAGATATGGTAACACTGCTTGGGTGGGGAAAAATTAAGTCCTAGGTGGCAACCAAGTTGATTGTTGATCATATCGTATTTGCTTTAAAAGATTCACAAATGTGAGAGAAATACGTATTTTCTAACTTGTGGGCGGTAAAAGTGGGCATGTCAAAACCTATCCTATGTCACGACTCCTAGAACACATATAAATTTTGGTGAGAATCAGTGCTGTAGTTTTCGCGTCTACTGGTGACAAACATACACGTCTCTTTTATATATATATAGATTTAAGCAACTGAAATAAAAATATATTTAGCAAGTCATCCCTCTGCCCATTCACCTCCCACCACCAAATCCAAAATTTCAGAGAAATCCCTTGAATAGGACCCGAGTTACAGAGCTTTAGAAATTTTAAGGCGTGGCAGTGGGCGGACTGCAAATTTCCAGAATCAACATATTACCAATTCATTACCCAAAACCACATATAAAATTTTAGCGAAATCGGTAAAACATTGCATAAATTATAGGATTTTAGAATAATATTTGTCACGCCCACCTCGAACGCCCAAATTTAATGAAATGGCATATAGTTCATATTCATATTCAATGAAATTACCTACATTTTGGTATGTGTTTCATTAAAATCGGTCAAGTTTTCTTGAGTTATAAGGGAACAAACATACATACATACATACATACATACATACATACATACAAACCTACAAACCTACAAACTCACAAAGAATTTTATATAAGTAAGAGATAAGTTACTAGTTACTCGTGCCTGTCCCATCGAAAATACGTTTTAATAAGCTTCAGCTTTAAAAAGCTTCGCTCACATGAGGCGACTAAAACGCAAACCATAAGAAATAATTTTAGTGATAGGGAAATGTTCGGCAACGTTTCTAAAAAATCGCATTCAACTATACGTCAACTATTCGTTCACTTTGGGCCGAAGCACAATTTTGGGGTAATGTGAACATACTATAAACTTTATAGTACAAATAATTTGTAAATATTTTGGTTAAAGCGGGCCGCACCCCCCGCCCCTCTTAGCAACGACACTGCTACTGAGCTCAACAGTTTACAACGCCAACAATATATTAATGTCTAAGGCATTCAGAATGAAGTACCCAGAACATAACATGCCACCGTCGTCATTTTACCAACCGGGAGCAGTGCCAGTCAAGAACAACAGTGAAGAACGACAGTGAAGAAGTAACCACAGGAATCAGCGGAAACGCCAAACAGACACCAAATCTGCACGATAGTATGAAAGAGTATAGTTTTTATAATTATTTAATTCCTAAAATCCAGTTGGTTTCAAAAAAAAATTATGAAAAACAAACCAACGGAAAATATTATTAATATTAATTTTAACTCTAGTTTATAATTTGTTCTTTTAGTTTTAAATTATTTAGTATTATTGTACAATCATCAAATAATTAATGGTTTAGTAATAATTTTTCAAAATTACAAATTGGTACTGTTTTAATAATTTCACAGATCTTGTAAAATTTACTTTAGAATTAATGTTCTAATTTTGCTAATTAAAATTAGATGTACTTCCATGTAATAAAAATAAATTTAAAAAAAAATTAAAATAATAATGAAAATAGAAAAAAAAAATAAAATTTGAAAGCGATCGGTTAAGTATTTCTAATATAAAATTGGTGGCCATTTTGTATGGGTGGTAGGCGTGGCTCCGATGTTGCCTATTTTCAGTACCGTCCAATCATTCTCCAAAATAAGAGCAGTGCCAAAATTTGGAGGCGATCGGTTAAGTATTTCTCAAGATAAACGAAAATAATATAAAATTGGCGGTAATTTTGTATGGGAGGTAGGCGTGGCTCTTATCCGATGTTGCCCATTTTCAATACCGTCCAATCATTCGCCGAAATAAGAGGAATCCCAAAATGTTTGGTCGATAGCTCAAAAGCTACGACAGTTATCGTGCGAAATGACAGACAGACGGACAGACTGACAGACGGACATGGACTAATGGACTCAGGAAGTGATGCTGATCAAAAATATATATACTTTTCCATACCAAATATATATTCACCCAAAAAATTTCCAAGGAAGTACTTGGTGGCAGCTGTAATCCCCCCCGGCGTTATTCACAAAAATTTGCAAGGATGTTTTGTTGGTGGCATGAACCACTCAACATTTGATGGTTACTAAGTTACATTTTAATTATATTTTTTGTAGAATGGGAGGTGCCACGCCCCGTTGTCCAAATCCAACCACTTATGTCCTATTGCAAATTCCATTACTTACACAATTTTACCTTACAATTTCAATAAAATCATTAAAGCCGTTTAACCGTGTTATGGGGTAGAAAACTGTATTGGGCGGTGCCACGCCCCTTGTTCAATTATTCCCATATTCGACACATAGCCGGAAAAACATGCTATACAACTCCATTCCAAATTTCATACAAATGTATCCAATAGTTGCTTAATTAGCAACACACAACACATAACTAAATTTAAGTTATGTGTTGTGTGGACGGTGCCCCGCCCCTTGTCCAATTATGCTCATATTTAGCATAAAGCTTGGAAAAGCTATTATGCAACTCCGTGCCAAATTTCGTCTTTATAAATTCAATATTTAATTCAAATTCAATTCAATAGTTACTAAATTATCTTGTAGGCATATTTTGTGTTGTATGGGAGGTACCACGCCCCTGTTCCCAATCCCAACCGCATATACCCTATGTTCAGTGCGCTCGTAAAGCGGTCGAGCGGTTGGAATTTTGAAAGGAAGAAAAAAGCGGATTAAGCAATCTTGCAATAAAAAACGTATGCAATTATGTTTCAATATTTATTTAAAGATTAGGAAAATAGTAGACAGAGGAAGTCTTACATATTAGTTCGTGGAAGCCGTATGAAAGCTACTGGCTGATGCAGGTACAAGATGGCGGTGTACACGGTTTCGAATATAGAGTAGCAGGAGCGTAAAGACCAACTTTTGACGCGGTGTCGCTGATAGCTCGTACAAGAAGAAGGTAGTCGATTTTCGTGAAAAACCGAGGAACCTTCATTTTACAATTAAACAGCGTTTGGGACACAGCTTAACAGAGGGTTAAGCCGCGTTCTAGCACTTTTCACATCTTAAAGTTGGCAACAGATAGTAAAACTTTCAAATGAGAATGCAGGGTGTTTCGGCTTAACATTGCCGCCCACCTTGCAGTAGCTATCGCTGCAAAAAAGGTTAAGTTCATACGTGTGGTTATAATAATATAAAAGCATAACTAAAAAAAATCATTAGAACTCATTAAAAAAGAAATTCAGTATTTGTTCATAGAAAAAGAAAGTTGAAGATGCTAAGGAGGTAGCGCAGGTCATGAAGGACCCAGAGGTGTTCATGTGTGACACGGGCCAGAAAGGACCCAACCGAAGATCGTGTTCTGGGCAAGAGGAACACCAGGATTGCAAATTAATCCCGTTTGCACGACCTTCGGGAAGATGTCTGAACCGAGGACGAGCGCGACAGCGGTGGATCTATAAAACCGGCGATCGGCCAGCATCATGTTGGAGAAGCATGCGAGCGACGCTTTTCCCACATCCTGAAGCGGAGTGCGAAACACGAATGGCGGAACGACCTTGAAATGGACCGTCACGCGATTGGACGAGTCATGGCACGACAAGAGGGTGAGAACGCAGATTCGGTCCTGGTCGACGTTGCTCGTGCGAATTCCCAACTCGGAAACCAGCGTCTCGGAGATTCGACTGACGTCCGAACATGGGTCGATCAGAGCGCGGGCCAAATGGTTTTTGTCCTGCAAACGGATGTTCACCGAAGCCGTTGGAGAAAGAGTGAGGATACGTTGCACTGGAACCATAGCGACTGCTTCTTCGCGACGATTTTCGCGACGTGTCAAACGATGACTCGTATGGAGGAGAGAGTGGTGGTCCCCACCGCAGTAGCGACAGCGCGAGATGCTGCGACATTCTTTGGTCGTATGCGAGTATGCCAAGCAACGAGCGCAGTACTGGAACATCACGATGGCACGAAGACGCTTTTCGACGTTCATGGCCAAAAACTTTCGACAAAAGCGCAGTTGATGGTTTCGCTTGCACAACTTGCAGCTATACCCAAGGTCAATTTTGGTGCTGGCCCCCGATTTATCCATATTAAGCTAAAAGAGAAGGAAAATGGGGGGTAACGAAGAATTAATTGGGTAGAACGATGAGTTTGACTAACGGACGCGTAATAACGCTGCGTGCCGTCCTGACGTCCGCGACACGGACTCGTTTATCTTGGCCGAGATAGATTTTAACCACCCTCCCCAACCGCCATTCGGTCGGAGCAAGGTTTTCGTGACGGACTACAACTAAATCGTTTAACTCTAAATCTCGCTTGGGGAACTTCCACTTATACCGTTTGTGAAGTTCCTTCAGATATTCTTCTTTCCATCGTAAGTTAAATTGTTGGCTTACGGCCTTAAGCTTTTGCCACCTGTTGGCGAGACTGATAGGGTTATCAGACAAACAGGGCTCTGCTGGAGCTAATAAGGGACCACCTGTGAGAAAATGCCCCGGGGTTAAGGCAGAAAGATCAGTGGCATTTTCAGACAAAGGACTGAGAGGACGAGAATTTAAACAGGCCTCAATACGAGTGAGTAGGGTTGAAAATTCCTCAAACGTATATGTATGTGGCTGTGGCAATTTGCGAAAGTGCAACTTGAAGCTTTTAGCGCCAGCTTCCCAAAGCCCTCCCATGTGAGGAGCTCCAGCAGGAATAAAATTCCAGGACAAATTGTGGGGATGGAAAGATGTTACAGCAGAGTTTTGAAAATCGCGCAAAAACTCGGAAAATTCTTTTTTAAAGGTTTTAGCAGCACCCACAAAGTTGGTGCCGTTGTCGGAGAATATTTTATCGGGGCAACTTCTACGAGAGGAAAACGGGTGAAAAGCTGCAAGAAAGGCAGAAGTCGATAAGTCGCTAGTTGCTTCTAAGTGAATAGCCTTCGTACAAAAACAAACAAAAACGCAAACATATCCCTTCGTAATACGGCACGCACGGCCGGTGTACGTTTTAATATCGAAAGGACCCGCAAAATCCACACCCGTATTGGTAAACGGACGATCTAAAGTGGTTCTCTCAGCCGGTAAGGCCACCATATTCTGCGTATGTTTTACTTTTTTCTGCAACAGACAGGTTTTGCACTTATGGATGGTGGTTTTAATTAAGTTTTGCAATTTTGGTACCCAATACTCTTGACGGAGTTGCCTTAAAACAAGTTGGTTACCCCCGTGTAACGTCAGTCTATGTGTAAATTCCACAAGCAGATGTGTGAATTTACATTTATAGGGTAAAAGCGTGGGATGTCGCTCGGAAAACGGCAGAGTTGGTGAATTCGCTAAACGACCGTTTATGCGCATAACCTTAGTGCGATCCAAATAAGGATTAAGCGTTAAAATGGAACTCTTTGCACTTAAAGGCCTTCTCTCGAGAAGATTGGAATATTCCGAAGAAAAGTAAACTTTTTGACACAGAATAGAAAGTTGTACTTTGACCCCTTTAATCTCAGAACCTGTAAGGTGACCGGACTCATAATTAACGGAATTTTTTATAATTGGATGCGTCCGGTTGTAGAAACGGAGCATGTAGGATATCCTCGTAATTGCTGGAAAACATGGCATGGGACTTAATGGGCTTCATCTCGATTGTCCACTGCAGTAGCTGGCCATCGGGTTTGTTCCAAATTAAGCCACTGAGGGCCGTGCCACCAAAGACAGCTATTGTGAAGATCTTGAGGAGAAACTCCCCTACTTCCCAAGTCTGCAGGGTTGTCATGAGTATCGACGTGAGACCAAATATGGATACAAGCGTTTTCTTGTATCTTACAAACCCGATTAGCGACAAAAGTGGTCCACATACAGGGTGGCTTTTGTAGCCATGAAAGGACGATCGTAGAATCAGTCCAGCAGTAAATTTTCTCAATATCAATGTCGAACTCATTCGGGAGAGAACAAAGCATTTCGGACAACAAAACTGCACCGCACAGTTCCAATCTGGCAAGAGAAATGGTTTTGACGGGTGCAACTTTTGTTTTCGACGACAACGAATGTGTGGTGAATTCCGTTGCAGATTTTTGAATTCGAATATAGACGATCGCCGCGTATGCTTTTTCGGACGCATCACAAAAAGCATGAATTTGAACTGTAGATTGCGGGGTGAAATTAACCCACCGAGGGATTCTGATAAGGCTGATGGAGGGGTAATTAGCTAAAAACTCCTATCATTTTTTTCTCAGTTGCGCAAGGCAACGCTTCATCCCACTCAACCTTATCTTGCCAAACTTGCTGCATCAAAATTTTTGCAACAAAAACGATTAGCGAAAGCCATCCCACGGGATCAAACAATTTGGCTATCAGAGACAGAACCTCCCGTTTGGTATACGAAAGTTTCGGTTCTAACGGGGGAGTAATAAAATAAAATTCATCGAGCCCCGCATTCCAGCGCACCCCAAGAGTCTTGACAGTCAAATTCCAGGAAATCTTCATCTAACAAATGCTCTTTAGGGAGATCTCGAAGAACCTCTTTACAATTCGATGTCCACTTTCGTAACGAGAAACCAGCCGAAGCCGAAGCCAGAGCAGAGATCAATTCATCACGGGCCTGGATAGCTGTGGCTATATCGTTAGCGCCAGCGAGCGCATCATCTACATACATAGATTTCCGGAGAATATGCGCTGCTAGAGGGAGGCTTTTTTGCACCTCGCTGGCAAGCGGAAGCAGGGTGCGTATCGCAAGAAAAGGCGCACAATTAACCCCAAATGTTACGGTCTGAAGCTCAAAGTCAGAAACAATTTCGCTCGGAGAACGTCTAAATAAAATTCGTTGAAAGGGCCTTTGCTTTGGAGCAATCAGAATTTGGCGGTACATCTTTTGGATGTCGCCTCCATTGTACAACCTACATCGGAGAATTAAAAAAGGTAAATCGGCCTGTAACACAGGACCGATATGCAGCATATCATTTAAGCTGTAGCCATTAGTTAGTTGCATTAAAAACATCACGAATCGCCGTTGTGCGACTGTCCGGTTTGATAACGGCAAATAGCAATGAGAAGGATTGTCTTCGAATTCGGGAGCAGTGACTGGCTTCATATGACCAAGGTCCTCATACTCCGTTACAATATTGTCGTAGAGAACTTTAAATTCTGGTTTCCGCAACAGGGAGTTCTCGTTTCGGAGAAACTGCTTGAGGGCTACGTTGCGTGAATGTCCAATTCGAATTTCTGAAGGAAAATTCGCTTTAAAGGGCATAGTGACGATGTAACGTTCAGATTTGTCTCGGCCAGTAGTTTTGACGAAATTGTCTTCGCAAAACTTATCCGCCGCAGTGACGAATTTTCTCTTTGGGATTTCCTCCAGTTCCCAGAATTTTTTTAAGTTTTGGTTTAAGCTCTCCTCCGTAGGAAAAGAAACGTTAGTGGCAAAGCACGAAATTGGTTTTGAAGGTACAGGACCAGTAAGGATCTAACCGAAAATAGTCTCTTGAGCAATGAGACTATCAAAAACGTTACGCTTGATTCCATCCAGTAGTCAATTTGGATAGAGGTCACCGGCGAGTTTTGCCAGAATTTGTCATCCGCCAACTGAACATTTGGAATTGAATGATCACGTAGTGATACAAGCGGAAATGATGTCCACCACTAGTGGACGGTTGAAATGGTGTAACATTGTTAGCCTGAGTAGGGCGGGACCCAGACGGCAAAGTGCCGCGATGTGGTTGCGGAGCAGGCTGATATGCCACGTCCCTGTGTAGGAGCATATGATGACGCTTCTGACAATGGGAGCAACTGAAAGTACTCTTACAACTCTTCACCTCATGATTTTTGGCTAAACAATTTATGCAACAGTTGAGGCGCTTGGCATTCGAGAATCGATCGGCGATACTCATGTCCAAAAAACGCTTACAAACACGGAGTAAATGCTGTTGGCGTGGACAAAGCCCACAATTATTATTGTTGGTAACATTAGCATGATACGATGAAGATTTTTTTTGGAACTATTTTGTGGGGGCCTAAAAGTTGAAGACCTTTTTGAAAGCGCGTTACTACTAGTAGGAGTAGGCGTACTCATGTCTAAGCATTCAAGCGTTCTAAACCTATCAGCTAAAAACGCGCTCAGATCTTTCCATAGAGGAATTTCAGATTTGTCGGTGATACTCTGTTCCCAAAGACCCACGGTACATTGTGGCAGACGTTGAAGACACAAATAGATTATAATCGGATCCCAAGTCGCTGTATCGACCGCAAAATTGTTTAAATTATTTAAACAATTTTCAACTCCACTTTGGAAAGACTTGATTCCCGCCGCGGTTTCGGTCGTAAGCACGGGAAGATCAAAAAGAAGTTTGGCCTGGTTGTGAACTAATATTCTTTTATTTTCGTATCTTTCAGTTAAATTGGCCCATGCCATAAGAAACCCATTGTTGGTGACCGGGCACTTTTCAACAATTTCTAGGGCCTCTCCACTGGTTCGCAGAGCCAAATAAAAACGCTTCTGGATATTACTTAATCGCGAATTATTAATGTAAATGGCGCTAAATAGATCTCGAAAAGTAGGCCATGAAAGGTAGTCACCAGCGAAAATGCCCGTATCGCATGGCGGAAGCTTCAAAGAGGAAGTTGGAAACATGTCATTAAGGACAACCGGAACGTTGACTTCGGGTATTGGTGAAGTTGTAGTTTTACTAACTATATCATGGGCAAGCTCGTTAATTTTCCCTAAAGATTGGACATATGTTTGAAAAGTGCTCGCATACTTGGACCTGACGGTCGTAATATCCTCGGTAGCATCTTCCTGCTCAGAATAAAGTAAACAGGAAGTGTACGAAGCTTTGAGGGCTGCCCAGAGACTTTTGAGTTCATCGCCTTGAACTTCCAATGTAAACTTAGTATGCGCAGCGAGTGGTAACTCCGTAAAAGCCGCATCAAGTTCAACCAATTGGTCAGCCGCACGAATAAAAATGTCGAGAGCAGTCATGCTTTCCAACAAAAATAAATTCCAAAAATGTCGGAAAAAGGTCAAAACAAAAAAAAACAAATTTGCATTTAAAAAAAAAATGTTGTAGCTAAAATGTTTGTAATGGACCCCCCAGAAAATTTCGAAACGCGGGAGGCACGCCAGAGCGCAAGGAAAACCCGAAATGGTTTATAATTCCAACAATTTCCAATTCGTACTTATATACGGACCAAGGAAAAAAAAAACAAGAAAATTTTTCCAAAATTTTAAAGTGTACGAGTGCGTAAGAAGATACACACCGTGCTATAAAAAATATGGATAAAATATCAATAAAGAAAAATATCAATATTGTGTAAAATATAAATATATGTGTATAAGTGCGTATGTATGTATACGCTAATCGTGGACCGAATTGTTGTGAAAAAACAATAAAAATAAAATTTCAAATTGAGAAAATTCTTTTTATTTTTATAAACGAAATAAAAAAAAAATTGATTTAATTTATTTTTTGGTTAGCAAGACCGCACACTACCGAATCCCAAAATTTTAATAAAAAAAACAAAAAAAACGCGAAAGTGTCCCGTGTGAACGGTGCCCGAAAAGTGCTAAAGAAAATTTTCACAAGAAAAAAACTATATGGAAAAAGCCGGTAGAATTTTCTGTTGTTCGTGCACAGTATTCGGAAAATATTACACGCACCACAAAAATTGCAACTACAGAAATCACTATTTGAAAATTTCGGAAAAAATTTGATAATAGAAATGGCAAAAACCAAAATGGCACTGTCGACCGCGCACAATATTCTGCCGGCAGAGACCGATCTACAGCAAACACACCACAAGCACAACCACCGAAAAAAAATTTTGAAAATATCAAAGAACCTTTTGCAATTGAGAACCTCCTTTAGGAGCGAAAAAAAATTTAAATTTACTATTTAATTACTTTGCCACTGAGAAATGATACTAAACCACTTGCGACCGCGCAAACTAACTTTTACCGAAAGTAAAACAAACACTTTTCGGTAATTTGTTCGTCACTGCTTTGTGTTGTTATATCTCGTAGTCACTTGTCGAATTGCACGAACCGATTGTGCTTGGCGTTTTTCACTATTTACTTTAATTGTGCCGTGGGATTTTAATTAGTTAAATAATTAACTTTATTAGATTTTAATGTTTGATAATTATAAAAACCCGACGCAAAAATATTACCGGCGACACGAAGCGAGTAGATGACGGACTGCCGAAAGCTTTTGCTTATGGGAAAGTAATGGAAAATGGGTGAGAGGCACTAGGTTTGCCAACTAACCACAACCTTGAAAGTAAAATTATTTTAATTTTGAATAAATTCTATGCAATGTAACTCTTGTTAGCAGTTAAAAGCGCTCTTTTATTCAACTTATACTGCTTTTTGTTCACTTGTGGCTCTAATTTTATTTCTCTCCGCAACGTACTTTGGGCCTTTCTTTTGCGGCTTTCCGTACTTTCCACTAAAGCGAACAAAAAGAAGCAGATATAGCTTTTTCGGTTATTCCTTACTTTATGTTCTACGATCACTTTTAGGCACACTTTTTAACTATCTTTTCTATATAAAAAATACTATGCTTTTATATAAAATATAACGACACGTACCTTTTAGTTTCTGGAACGATGAGAAAATTTGTAGAGTTGCTTTATGTAAATCTGTTGTATGTAAACTTCTATGTAGTTTTTCCGTCTGCTGTATCCGTTTCTTCAATTGTATCAGCTGGGAGCTTGGAGATTGGAGCTTCGGAGATGCTGCCAAAAAGAATATGATAAAATTCCAATCCGGTTCGATTGGACCAAAATGTTCAGTGCGCTCGTAAAGCGGTCGAGCGGTTGGAATTTTGAAAGAAAGAAAAAGCGAAATAGGAAAAAAGCGGATTAGCCAATGTTGCAATAAAAAACGTATACAATTATGTTTCAATATTTATTTAAAGATTAGGAAAATAGTAGACAGAGGAAGTCTTACATATTAATTCGTAGAAGCCGTATGAAAGCTACTGGCTGATGCAGGTACAAGATGGCGGTGTACACGGTTTTGAATATAGAGTAGCAGGAGCGTAAAGACCAACTTTTGACGCGGTGTCGCTGATAGCTCGTACAAGAAGAAGGTAGTCGGTTTTCGTGAAAAACCGAGGAGCCTTCATTTTAAAATTTAACAGCGTTTGGGACACAGCTTAACAGAGGGTTAAGCCGCGTTCTAACACTTTTCACATCTGAAAGTTGGCAACAGATAGTCCAACTTTCAAATAAGAATGCAGGGTGTTTCGGCTAAACACCCTATGTGAAATGTCGATACCTATAGAGTTTATCCTAAAAGTTTCAAGATAATCGGTGCAGCCGAATCGTAGGCGTTGCGATGCCTAGTGCGATTTCGGGGGAATAGGCGAGAGCGTGGCTAATGCGAGCGTAGGCGTAGCAAGGCGAGAACGTGGGTGTAGCGAGCATGAACGGCAGACCAAATGTACGCACGGATATTTGCCTAATACCATAGTGGTTTCAATAATCCTCTTATCCTTCGATGACCTTATTAGCTTCCGTAAATTTCGATGACTTCAATAATTTCGCTAGGTTCTCTTCAAAAACTTTCAGTTGTATAATTTTAAATCCTTCACTGCTCTTCACACGTTTGCCTCCACGCTGGTAGTTTCGCAAGAAGCCTCTTTTCGGAATATATCGCAATAGCCCATTAAAAATTTATTTCTTTTCTCAAATGATAACAATATAAATTTCAAAATAAAAGGACAAATGGTAAAAATAGAAAAACGAGGAAGGAAAAGCCTATTTTATTATTCATACAATTTATGGTGCTGGGAAATAAGATTATGCACTAAACAATAGAAGAAAACAATTATGAATTAGTTGGCTGTAAGGAAAAGTTTAAATTAACCCATTCACGACGAGTGTTACCATATGGTAACGCTGATAGCGTTCCACGGTATATAGCGTTCCACGGTATATTCAAAATATTTGAACAAATATCACTAATCTGTTTTTTGATTTAAATAAAGCATGCTTAGATCTTTCTTTTGATATATAATTCTAAGCAATCGCTCGTCAGTAGCGATCGTGGCGGATAATTGAAAAGTAGTGTTTTTGAAAAGTGGGCAAAAACAGCGAAAAGTCACGACCTTTCCAGTAAGAATATTTTTCATTGCCATAGAAAGTTATATATTTTAAATATTTTTTTTTTGGCATTTGGGTAGAATATCAAAGTATTAGAAAACGTATAAAATAAAATTATTTATAACTTCTGTGTTACCTTTTTATCATTTTGAATTTTGCTGTTACCATATGGGCACGCTCGTCACAACCCTAGCAAATTTAAATTTTCTTACTGAAAATGTTTGTATGAGCTTTTTTTATGTAAAATTAAATATATTTTTTTGTATATTGATTTGAAAGTGTGTTTGTGTACTTAATATAATTAAAAAAAATTTTTTTTTTAATATTCAGATTTATACATATTTGCGTACATATTCGAGTATTTTTTGTAAAATGAAGTAAATTTTTTCTATATATTGGTTTGAAATATATTTTTTTTTAGCTTTTTTCATATAAAGTTAAAAATATTTTATCTATAAATTGTCTTTAAAGTGTGGTTATGTACTTGGTGTACTTATGAAAAATTAGCAGCACCTCTTAAGTTGATTTAGCCATATCCGTATGTCTGTCCGTTATTTTGGTTGGTATGGGCTATTGAAAGAGCTAAATGAAAGCTAGGCGGTCCAAACATTGAATTTATCCTTTGGAAATCCTAGAAGGAGTTGGTATTGCAAATGGGCGAAATCGATCAGCTGCCACGCCTACCTTCCATACAAGTGAAAGTCGAGTTTTATAACAAATGTTACCCAATTTCACGGGAATTGTGGTAGGAAAATTCTCCGTAAGATATATTGTCCGCTTTGCGTCGATGGTGAGTGCCGCAAAAGCTATATGAGCAATACCCCGATCATGACATGACATCATGACGCATAGAAAATCCACGTCTAAGATGGCTAGGTCATGCCGGGCTGATGAACGTAAAAAAGTACTACTAAATGGAGCACATGTGAGTACCGTCGGTGGAATGAGCGGAAGATGGCAACCAGGTCTCAGATGGAAGGGTGTATGGTATATATAGGCTTACTTCGACCGGCTAAATCTTACTCAATTGTTTTTTAACAAATTTACATTACGATGAAGACATTTAGGCAGGCATAATTTTATCCGGCTGGACAAGATTATTAGGAGGAAGATGAAGGAGGTACTTCCTATGGTCTTCATCGTACACCTCTTTTACAGCCATGTAAATTGTGTATGTCAAATGATGACGAGGACCTTTCCAATTTCAGTTCATATGGAGATATTTCTTATGTTATTGAAAACCTAAGCAGTATTTTGGTGTAGGTGGAGATACATATTATATACAGTGGCGGACAGATAATTAGGCCAGCCTTTTGTAGTAATTTTGAACGACTACCAAAATTTTAAGAATATCAACTTCAATACTATTGAAAAGGTCTATTGGACCCCATTCTAAGATGACTACCAGGACACTTATCAAGAAAATCCTAGTTGAAAACTGACCTACTTTTCTAACTTTTTTCCTGGGGGCTATAAAATATTTTTTTTTGATGCAAAAATGTGCGTTTTTTAAAAACAAACTACTTTGCTGAAGAAACTTTTGTGATCAAAAATGCTCCTGAATTTATAGAATTTTTTTTAAAAAACTTTTAGATTTAAAAAAATTGGTCGATAAAAATTTTTTTTACAAAATAAATCTTAAAACATTGCTAAAATTTCAAGAATTTAAAATTAAAGTAGTTATAAACAATAATATCTTAAATTAGGTAATTTTGCTAGGGTTGTGACGAGCGTTACCATATGGTAACGGCCAGGGCTGGGCAAACGGTAAGCGGTCCAAAAAAAAAAAAGTTAGAAATTCGTTTCTTAGGCCATTTCTAGGTATTCCTGAAAAAATCTTGAAAAAATTCCGAAAATTTCGCTCTCGTCATTAATGGGTTAAATTACAAGAAGAATTAATTTGTTTATGGCTGAAAGAAAGATTAATTTAATTTGCAAGGAAAAAAATTAATTTATTTAATAAAAAGTCTATTTGGAATTATGTAGTTTTTAGCTAAAATTTATGACTGGGAGGAAGTTAAGTGCCAGTACAAGCGGATGCCCCCTGCCATTATTTTTCAACTGCAAAAAGTGTGACTAGAGAAGAATTAGGTATCAGTGCAGGCGGCTACTTCCCTGCCACCATTTTTGTCCTGTTCAAGATTTCCTGACCCCACCCAATAGATTACCAACGTCGCCGACAAGCTGCAACGTCACCAAATCGATGACCAACGCCACTGTTCGCCCAACCAAACTTCCAATCGAAATTTTGTGAAATCCTATATTGATATTATATTGAATAAAATCTCTGTTTTAATATAATCTCTGTAAATTATAAATTACTTCTGTGTACGAAGACGAAAAACAACCACCACCATTATCAAATAGGAAGCCACCACCAGGAGGCAGACAAATTTAGCGATCTAGCCAACAACGATTTGACGCAAATTGGAGAACAACGAATAGAGCGGAACAGAAATGGTAAAAACGAACTGGATTAACTACCTGCGACGCGATGAGCTACGCACATATCCCTTGGAATTCGGTTTCGACGTCAGCGGCACTGTCGAGGAGTTGCGGAAGAAATTCGTCGCTTTTGTAAAGGAAGAATTAGCCAGCAACCAGCATATGGAGCGCTTGGTAGAATTAGAAGCCAAGCATGCAATGCAGTCGAGCAGTTGGATGACGCCATCCACCAGTAAGTAGAATTTACAGGAACAGCCATGTAGATTATCGCTGGTACGTGAAGCGACGTTGGACGAGCTACTGGCTTTAGCACAGTACTTAGAGGAGCTGGAGGTGGACACCAATGTACTTCGAGGCATCACGATGAGAGCAGCAGAGGAGCGGCACCAACTTGCAGAATCAACTGGCCCACTGAGGCTCTCACGACGAACTTGTCACTGATGCACAGTGTTTCGTTTAGTATAAGCTACCTGGAGAAAATTGTTTTATTACATTAAATGGTTGTTTTCGACTTTTTGAGCATAACTAAGTATAGTTATGATGATTTTAGATTGGACAAGTGGGCGTGGCACCGCCCATTCGCTCATAGCAATATTCAAATGCCGTAGTTATTGAGCTATGGACTCCAAATTTTGGCATTCATATTTTTTTTGCTTCTGTTTGGACGTTATTGAATATGGGCAAGCTCGGATGAGAACCACGCCTACCTCCTATACAAAATGGCCACTGAAATTTCATTATTTTCGATTATCTAGAGAAATACTGAACCGAACCGCGAACGGCGTCCACGTTTGTTGTATTTGGCTGCTAATGATGTCATGAACGAAATGGGAATGGAACGGAACGAAATGGAAATGAACCGGATTAAAATGGAATTGGAACACATTTGTAAATGGAGCGGTACTGAAATGGAAGCGGTACTGAAAACATTTATAATCGGTTATTCTATACATGACACGCCTTCGTGTAACCGTTAAAGACTTTTGAACAAAGTTAATATACACAATTAACGAGTAGGGTATAAACCAGTGTTCGTCACCAGACACATATTAAACATTACAAATAACAAAAAAAGCTGAAATTCCCATTTATTCACTCACTATTCACCCGTTGTATTATCTCTGGTGACAAACACTGGTATAAACCGTTATAAATCAAAAGTCGCATCTAATCCCATACTACAACAAAATTTGATATAGCACAATAAATTCAATGAGTTTATTTCAAAACAATATACATATACCATTAACACTTGCTTCCATTTTAGAAATTAATCATTTGGTGCACTATATTTTTTAATAACAATTTTGTAGACCTGCCTCTTTTTTTATACATGTATTGTTTTAAGATCGTTTCTATGTGGTGGTGCCCATTTTCAATACCGTTCAAATTGAAGCAAAAAGAAGAGAAAAGTCAAAATTTGGAGATGATAGCTCAAAAATTACAGCAAAAACCAGACGCTGTTACTCAGAAAACGCAAAACATCGCACTTCGGGCTTTCTCACGCTCATACTACATGTAATTCTACGTAGCTCGATCATAGTTTGGTTACGGTCCAAAACACCGTCGTATAAAAAAAAGTCCATACAACCATTTTTTTACATGTCAATTTACTACTTTTTCTACGAACTTAAAAAAAATATTGCAAAATGAATTAGGGTAATTCTTTTTTTTTTTAAACATAATACATATCTTTAACCATTGTTAGGCACCTTTTTGTTTATCAATTAACCAGGTCGACGTAAATTCAAAAAATTCTAGTGACAAAACTAATGGACCGATTTGAGATCTGTTTTCGATTAATGATGGTTTGGTTCTTTGGCAATTAAAAAAATTATCAGTACGATATCAGTACGATATGCCTTTAACCTGTGGTCAGGTGTGTTTCAAACACTTTTGGACACTTTTTGAAAAATTTGGTAAAATTCGAAAAAATTTCGTAAAATTTCTAAATAATACTAAAAAATTATTTGTTAAAAAAAATTAATAATACAAAATCGACCAAAAAATCTTTTAAAAAATTCTCAAAATTCAGGAAAGTAATTTATAATAAAAATTTCTTTTGGAAAGTAATTGTTTTATGCCTAATTAACTTTTTATATACCAGTAAATTGAAAAATTTTAAAATGTTTTCAACACTAAATCAGCAATAGTAATGTTACCAGAAGCTTCCCCTATGAATTTTATCAAAAAATTCCAAGCCGTTTAGGAGCGGCCAAAAATGAGTTAATTGGTGGTTAGAAAACGTACAACTTTCAGTGCTCTCCCATGTTTCCAGGGTTGCCAGATTACAATAAATATACGGTTTCATTTTAATTGAACGATTTCTGAAATATTGGCGACAAACATTTCTGCTATTTCCATTTTTAATTTTGTCCAGCTAGATTTCTCATTCGAAGAAGGGCATTTTCTGAGCGAATGCACCGGCAATTTAGTATTGCATTGTTGGGAGTGCGGTCGGAGAGGCGTGCGCATGTTCAAATGTTGCAGAAGGCAGGCCGGAAACGACAGCGGAACCGACAGAGAACGAGGAGCGGCCGCCTATCGAACCCCTCCCGCAACGCGATCATTAGAATTTGACGGACGGCGAATCTCTGCACTACTCATCCTTGATGGTGTGGAGGTGACGGCAACGATCGAAGCAGGGGCTACACGGTGTTTTATCAGCCGCGAGTATGCGAAACAATTCTGGACACCGTTCAACAAAATCAACATTGAACACAACATACGACTGGCAGATGTATCGGTGATTGCAGTCACTGAAGCTCTAGTATTGGAGGTGGTCATGGGAGGCCGATCAAAGGAGATGACGGTATTGCTGTTGCACACCTCATCGGACCCACTCATCCTCGGATTGGATTTCCTGGGACATATCCACGCTACGATGACACTCGGAACTCACACGGTAAGAATACATTCACAAGTTAGGTATGCCGACAATGTTGATGACGAGGCCATGGAACAGGAGAAAAGCAGGCGACTAGCCGATGACATCACACAAAAGCGCAACACCCAAACGAAAGGTACACAAGGATAAAAGAGGCAGTTCACGGTCTGGGGAAAATCGGAATCAAGGAGGATGCAGTTCACAGTCTGCGCAAAATGGAAGAGCAGGATACAGTTCACGGTATGAGGAAAATCGGAATCAAGGAGGGTGCAGTGCACAGTCTGCGCAAAATGGAAGAGCAGAATAAAGTTCACGGTTTGCGGAAAATCGGAATCTAGGAGGATGCAGTTCACAGTCTGCGCAAAATGGAAAAGCAGGATGCAGTTCACAGCCTGCGAAAAATGCGTAAAATGGAAATAGAGAATGCAGCTCACAGCCTGCTAAAAATGGAAATATGAGAGGCAGTTCACGGTCTGCCCAAAATCGGAACACGGAGGAAAGGCTTCAGGTAATGTATGAAAAAGAGAGGGACCAATTATTGATAGATAGGTTTCTAGAGGAGGAGCTGCCGCCATTTGAAGAACTACGAGGGACCACGATCACCGCCAGCCATCGAATCATGATGAGGGATGAAATGCCCATAAAGCAGCTGTTCTACCCCAAAAATTCTGCGAAATGGGGAATTTCGCTTGTGTGTGGACTACAGGCAATTGAATGCCAAATCGGTGTCGGATGCCTACCCGCTGCCGCGCTTTCAACACATTCTGGATCGGCTACGTAACGCAAAGGTAATCAGCACTCTGAACCTGAAGAATGGATACCGGCAGGTGCCAATGGAGCCTAGAAGCAAACAATACACGGCGTTCTCCGTGCCGGGACGGGGCCTGTATCATCGGTGCGTTATGCCATTCGGCCATTAGGTGTGGTACTGATGCGGGTAATTAAGGACCAGGAGCGAGTGGTATTATACGCCAGCCGAAGATTAACGACGGCAGAGATCAACTACTCGCCCACTGAAAAGGAGTGTCTCGCCATTGTTTGGGGCGTGAGGAAAATGCGCGAGTATCTGGAGGGATACGAGTTTACGATCATCACGGACCACCTGTCGCTGAAATGGTTAAATTCCATTGAGAGTCCTTCAGGGAGGATCGCCCGCTGTGCGCTGGAACTGCAGCAATACAGGTATACGATTCAATATAGGAAAGGTAAATTGAATGTGGTGGCAGACGCGCTGTGATCAACCGCGTGATGTACTAAGAACTGCATAAGCTACCCAAGTAACACCGCTGGTAGGTTACTAGTTGTGACACTCTGCTGCTAACTATTTCCGCAACTATATACTCATGAGTACCGTCCGCAAATAGTAATTAGAAGGTAGTATCATAAGCTGTCACAACAATTCTGTGTTGCACTCCTGGGGTGAGCGAAGTTGTGAGATGTTCGTGAAACAACCAAATGTCAAAAATAATTACCATGTGCGAGTGAAACGGATATATAATAAACAACAAAAAATAAATATTATGAAAAGAATGTAACAAAAAGAAAACTAATGATTGAATCCATTTTAGAGTTGTGATGCAAAATATGCAACTATGAAAAATTTAATTTCATCGACAAAATCAGTGATGCTCCACTTATTTTCAAAAATCCCTAATCGGCCCTAAGAAATAAATTATCTGCCTTAAGAAATCCCTACTTTTCCCTGCACAACAATAATATTTTTACAATGTTTTTTTGTTTAATCCAGTCATTTGAAATGTCAGTCTCACTGAGGCAACATAAAAGTATAAAATGAACATATATTTATTAGGGCATGCGCGAAATGAAAACTGTTGCGACAAAAAATTGTATTATCACAGTCACCAATTTAAAAAAAAAAGTGTTACTATTATCTTTTTAAATGATGCCGTTTTTTTCTTCGAAAATGTTCTACAAAATACTTCTTAACCATTTTTTCTTTCCGAGCAATAGTTTTTCCTATAAGTGCAATTTTGTAAACTCTCCTCTGATTATCTCAAACAAAAAGTTTACAAAATCAAAATTATAAAAAAGTTTTTTGGATATAAAATTGTAATTTTAGGCATTTACAAAATAACATTTTTTTCAAAAAGTTGGTAAAAAATGGTGAATTTCTTTTTTTTCTGAAAGAAAACACATTAAACTTTAAAACAAAAAAAAAATTTTCACTAACTTTCACGCACTTTTTTTATACAATCCATAATTTTTTGGGTTTTTTTTTTGTTTTTTACTTAAAAACTTTTTTTTTCATGGTACTCACAAATTTTTACATCGAAGTTTAATGACAACTATTTTATTTTTAATTTTTTAATACAATAATAACATTTATAAAAAAGGCAAGTTTGTATCATTCTTGCCAAAAATGCCTTTTTGGCAATTTTTTTCGCCAAGTTATCAAAAATAAATTTTTTTGTTCCAGCATTTGTTATCAAATTTCCCTAATTTGAAAATAATCCACGGACGTCAAAAAATTTTTAATCAAATAAAAAAGTTTATATTCTTTTTAGTCAATGTATTACCTTTCCAAAAATACCTTATTTTATATAATTGATGACATCAAACTTTCTGAATTTTGTCTATGGGACAAATCACTGTGCGACGTCCTAACGGAGGAGCATGGCCAACCAGCGATACTGAACCGGGAGACCACCGTTTCATTGATGTGCCAATGATCACGCTCCAAGTCCCACAGCAGGACAACACCTACGACTGTGCCATTCTTAATTAATGAAGTTTGATTAAGACGAAATAGCACAGGCTATTCTAAACACAATGGCGTTCTCAGTTTTTCGCCATTTTGAGAAGTGGAAAATACGATGTAAACATCCTGACGATGTAAACCTCACGTAATGGCTCACGCCATTGTGTTTAGAATGTTCTATAGAATATAGAACACTTCGAATTATATCGGCCTGTGTATTTAATTGTTTTGTGAAATAATTTTTAAATTAAGTGTCAATATCAGTTCGAAAATAGTATGAATTCCTAATTTTAACTTTTTTTTTATATTGAATAATAAAAAAAAATTGTTGTTTTAAAGTTAACTAATGCTAGTTAATCGAAGAAATTTAACTTAACTAAATGAAAAAGTTAATCGTTTTCGAAATTAACTGAAACGTTTAAAGTTAACCAAAAATTTAACTTTGTTAATTAACTGTTAACTAATTAACTAGTTAATGCCCAGCTTTGCCCTACTGTTTATTTGTGGCGTTTTTTTTTTTTTTTTTTTTCCATGTAGTTTTATTTATTTGAATCACCTAATATTAACTTAGGTCTAACAATTATTATTCATAGATTCATAAATTCAACTAAATTTAAAATTCAGCTTAAACTATGCTGTGAGATGTGTAAATTGCCCTATATCCATTGATTTAGGCAATGTGGAGTTATCGTATCATATATTTTGGGAATATATTAGATTCGTTTAAGACGTGAGGGATTCAGAGATTTCAGTAAATTTCTAGCTAGAATGTTTGGATGAAACATAAGCTTCTGCTTGTACTTCGAGGTCAGTTTCGGAATTTCGTCTTTTACTGCAGGGATATTCAAAACATTGTGGATGTTTTGCATTTCTTATAAACCAAGGGGCTCTGGCAATTTGTCTCAGGATTTTAGATCGGACTCTCTGGAGTTTTTCCACGTTCGAGGGAGAGGCAGTGCCCCAGAGCTCAATTCCATATGTCCTAATGGGTTTTATTATACTTTTGTATATTTGGACTTTGTATGTGAGATTTAGACTTAGATTAGCCAATTTTTCTCCAATTGTTTTAGTTTAATCTGGGTGATTTTGGATTGAATGTGCTTATGCCATGTGAGCCGGCAATCGAGGTGCATTCCAAGATACTTTGTTTCGGAACTTTCACGGACAACTTGGCCGTTTATCTTCAGAGCAGGACACGTGCCCCTTCTTAGGGTGAAGGTTAAGTGGCAGCTTTTTGATTCGTTCACTTTGATTTTCCATCGTGACAACCAATTACTTAGATTGTCCAAATGTGTTTGCACGTAAAGAGTTGCCATGTCTGGGTTTGAGTGAGAGCACAGGATAGCAGTGTCGTCAGCAAAAGGTATAAGAGTTCTATCACTTTTGGGCATATCTGCAGTATAGAGAATATATAACAGGGGCGCACGGACACTTCCTTGTGGTACTCCGGCCAGTATTTCGTATTTTCGGGAGACAAAGCTTTTATATTTTACTAAAAATTTTCTATTCCTGAGATAATTTTGAAGTATTATTATTATTGAACGGGATATGCACTGCGTCCAATAGTGAACTATTGTGCCCGTCAAGGACTTATAGCAACTCTATAAGTCCTATCCCATTGAGAAATTGTAGTATCGGGCCTACTTCTAGGGATTTAAATATGTGTTCTGGTATTTGGTGGTCGCCCAGATATCTTTTCCGTTTTTGCATGAGTGCGGGGCACTCTCCTAAGATATGTTTTGAAGTTTCAGTGTCCTCCGTGCAAAACCTGCATTTGTCGTCCGATACTATTCTCAGTTTTGATAGGTGGTAGTTTAACCTACAATGTCCTGTCAAAATCCCTGTTATTATTCTTATACTCTTTTTTGGTAAGTTCATACATTCTTTATGTCGCTTTAGGTAGTAGGTCCCTAGTAGTGTTTTTGATTGTTTCAGGCCTGGTAGATTGTCCCAGTATAATTTCCGTAGTTTATCTTCTTCTTCTTTTAATATAATAGAGATGGTCCCTTTTCCCATTCCACAGAATGGTTCTGGCCCTACGAAGGGAGTTTCCACTCCTTTCTTTGCTAGTTCGTCTGCCATTTCATTACCTTCTATCCCTCTGTGACCCGGCACCCAGTAGATACAAACCCGATTGTGCAGGCCAAGCGTATTCAGTTTATCAAGGCACTCCCACACCAGTTTAGAGCTTACCTGGTATGATTTTAGTGCTTTGATTGCCGCTTGACTGTCGGATAGGATCGCAATGGTTTGGTTCCGGTATTTCCGTTTGAGGTTGAAGTGGGCGCACCTATCAATGGCATATATTTCCGCCTGAAATATGCTGGTGTATTTACCCATGGGCTCAGAGTATTTTATCCTTGGCCCAAACACTCCTGCTCCTGTACCTTCTTCCGTAAGAGACCCGTCTGTATACCAGGTTTTCGTACTTTGGTTTATTGTGTAATTTTCATGTACACCTTCCCACTCCTTTTTATTGCTAAGTTGTGTTGCAAATCGTTTGATGAAGCTGAACTTCGGTATCATGTTATCTCTTGGTAGTGAGATTTCAGGGTATTGCTTCGTAAAAATATCAATCTTCCGACTTATGCAACAAGCTGGCCCGACGCTTCCTCCAGTTATTCTTAGTATAGCCCTCTTCGCCTGCGTCTGAACGTAGATGTGAAGAGGTATTAATTCTAAAAGGACTTCTAGTGATGCTGTAGGACAGCTTCTCATAGCCCCAGTTATACACATGCACGCTAATCTTTGCATTTTGGTTAATTCATTGATAACAGTTTGTTGATTTGTTCTTCCAACCCATGTTATCGCTCCATATGCGATCATTGGTCGTACGATTGCAGTATACATCCATCGTAGTATTTTTGGTGTACAGCCCCAGTTTTTCCCTGCGATGGACCTGCAGACCATAAATGCCCTCTTGGCTTTCTTTGATACATTATCAACATGCTTTTTCCAGAGTAGTTTCTGATCCAGGGTAATGCCCAGGAATTTTACCTCTGTTTGAAGCTTCACTTCCGTTCCGTCTAACATAATTGGTTTCAGGTGCTTAAGTTTATATTTCCTTGTAAATGGTACAATAGTAGTCTTTGCTGGATTTACATTCAGTCCTACTTTTGTACACCATTTTTTAGTCACCTTCAACCCTTGCTGAATTCTTTCACATAGGGTATATTCAAATTTGCCCCTACAAATAATTACTATATCGTCGGCGTAGCCCTGAAATGTAAATCCATTGCTCGCCAATTCTTCAAGTAGTTCGTCCACAACGATGCTCCACATCAGTGGGGATAGCACTCCCCCTTGTGGACATCCTCTCGTTGTAGTTGCTATTAAGGCCCCAGTGCCTGCTGGTATCTCTATCGTTCTAGTTTTCAGCAAATTTTTCATCCATAATGCTAGAGTATTACTAACACCTCTGCGGATGAGAGCATCTTTTATGGCCTCGTGTGAAGTATTGTCGAAGGCACCTTCAATATCGAGGAATACACATATAGCTATTTCTTTTGTTTCAAAAGTTTCTTCTAGTACATTTGTCAGTTGGTACAGAGCAGTTTCCGTTGATCTACCTGCCCTATATGCATGTTGACTGGTATTTAGCGGGATGCTTTCTAGAATCGTTGTTCTCACATAATTGTCTACAATTTTCTCTAGAGTTTTCAGTACAAAGGAAGTTAAGCAGATTGGTCTGAAGGATTTCGGGTGAAGAGGATCCTTCTTCCCTACCTTCGGTATAAATACCACTCTTGCTCGCCTCCACATCTTTGGTATGTAACCCAAAGCGATACTGCCTCTCGCAATTTTCATTAGTGGGCATAGGAGAAGCTCTATGCCTTTCTGAAGTAGTCCTGGAAAAATGTTGTCTGCACCAGGAGATTTGAATGGTTTGAAGGTGCCCTCCGCCCATCTTATGCGTGCTTCTGTACATATTCCGTTCGCTACCTTCCAATTCTTTTTCTTCGATCTACCTATGTATTCCATATGGTGTACAGTTGTTGTCCCTGAGGACCCTGGGAAATGAGTGTCTAGAAGTAGTTGGGCCTTATCTTCCTCATTTTCCGTGAATCTTCCATCGTCCTTTTTAAGACTAACCGAAGATATGCTTTTGTTCTTCGCCACCGCTTTATAGAGTCTTGACGCCTCAGTGGTATGCTCAATGTTTTCACAGAAACTTCTGAAACTCGAACGCTTTGCTCTTCTGATTTCGTTACTATAGTTTGTAAGAGTATTCCTATAGTTCGACCAATCTCCTGTTCTTTTTGCCCGATTGAACAACCTGCGAACCTTGGTTCTCAGTTTAGATAAATCTTTGTTCCACCATGGTACGTCTTTTGATGAGTGTATTTTGCTGATTGGACAGCTTGCCTCATATGCATCATTAATAACTTTATTAAAGTTGTCTACCGCTGTTTCTAATTCTAGCTCATTCCTGATTTGTTTTCTTGGGATTTCTTATACGTTTATTGATTGATGGAGAGCCATCTATGTCAAATCTTAGCATCCTATGATCAGACGTCGATGGCTCTTCAGAAACCCTCCAATTGTGAACCAGTCCCCTCATTAGAGTATTTCCTATAGTTATGTCTAGGACCTCTTCTCGTGCACTGGTTACAAAAGTTGGTGTATTTCCAACATTACAAATTTCCAATTCATTACTAAGTATAAATTCAAGAAGGTACTCACCCCTTTGGTTGTTGTCTGTACTGCCCCACGCCTCGTTATGCGCGTTGGCGTCACACCCGAGTGTAAGTGGTAACTTCTTCTCGTTACAGTAGCTCACCAGTCTAGTGACTAAGTCCGGTGGTGCATGGACGTCGTCTCCTGGGAAATACCCTGTCGCTACTACAACGTCGCGTATGATCCCTTTGATGTTGATTGGGATTGGTACCGCTACCAGGTCTCCCGAAAGAAATTCTGAAAGATATATATATTTCAAACCGTTAGTTAGTAACACACAGGCCCTTGGTTTTTCGCATCGTATATCCCAAATTACCTGCGTGTCTTTACATGACAGACCTCGTATCTGCCCCTGAAGACCCAGGGTTCCTGAACCAGCACTATTCCAATATTGTTCTTGGTGATTACCCTTGCGATCTTTGCCGAGGCAGCTTTCGCATGGTGCAGATTTACCTGCGCAACCTTAGTGCTGATCATGCTTACCATTATAGTTGGTCTTCCGCTGTCAGAGTGTCATCACTTTCCTCTGACACTTTCTCATCCTGAGATTCATCATGCGTCCCCATGGTCAACATGGGTAAATCGAGGTCATCCAGTCCCTCAACCTCGTGAGATAGCAGGTTGACTTCCTCGACTTGCTCATTCTGTGCAGCTTCTATTTCCGCCACAACCTCTTCCGGTATAATTCCCGATGAGGCTTCCCCCGTATTCGGTTTAGGATCCCGCGGCTTGTGGAGGTGTACAGGGATGCGGCCGAACCTGTACCGGAAAGTACAGTTGTTCGCCTTTATCGCCTCAAGCGAACGATCGTCAACGCCAAGCGTCATAAGCTTCCCCTTATTCTCGTCCTTGCTTCTAAAAATTCTCCAGAGCTCAGTTTGGAGTCCCACGTTCTGAGCGATGAGGAGGCCCAAGAGTTTCTTGGTGTCCACACCTGCCGCTTTTGGAAGGTATGCAGTTGCCATGTGTACATTAGCTATGTTGTCCCCACTGCACGTCGTCAACTCCACACCTTTCCAGCTCGGCAGTTTAGGAACCGTCAACCTCAACCATTCCGACGTTTCTTCGCTTGTGCAGTCCACCAGTATTAGGCCTGGTCGGAAATGGATGCCATCGAATTGGAGTTTGGACCTCCAACCCTTAAACATCTCCTCTACAACAGCTTCCTCAACCTGTCCTTGCTCCTCACGAGTGAGTATGTGCTCAGGATACAGTTTTGGCAGTATGGCCAGTGTTGTAGCCTTGGCCGTGCTAGCATAGCTAACATCTGACTTCCTGGTACCTGCCTTTGGCGGCACGCCCTTCCTGACCTCTTTCTTCTCTACCTGTTCAGCTCTCCTTCTCTTCACTTCATTGTCATCGTGTGGGCTTAGTTCGTCGGTGCCTCGTTTCTTCGGTTCTGTCGAGTCCTTAGGTCTGTCCAGAGCCTTCTGCTTGGCAGCTTCCGGCGATAAGCCCTCCTTAATGTAGCGCAAATACCATTTGGCACCCGCGCCACTTAAGCCGGTTGACTTCCGTATGTCCCCACGTGTGGCCTGTCCGGATATCAGTCCAGTACTCGTCGATGGATGTGGTTGATCTCCGGTGGAGCCCACTAACCCACGACTTTCCTTCCGTTTCTGTATAATTGGCAACGGTCCCGTTTGTTGTTTGGTACCCCTGCCCTCCTTCCTAATGTCCGATTTCCTACTTCTCGGTGTCGCATCGGTCGGTCACTTGCTCTATAGTACCATGCTTTTCGCGGAAGCCAAACTGGTGATCGGGAATCACTTGTTTTTCTGTTATTTTGGGTAAAATAACTTTTATTAGAAGTTTTTCGAAGAGTTTCGATAGCACAGAGAGCAAACTTATGGGACGGTATGAAGTCATATTGTTGGGATTTTTTCCAGGTTTGGGAATCATTGTAACTTGGGAAAGTTTCCAATTATCTGGGTAGCGACATGTTCTAAGAATTGCGTTAAATATGTGCAATAAATGGTTTATTGCAACTGATGGCAGTTCTTTTATCATTGTGGGCGTTATCAAGTCCAGTCCTGGTGCTTTTGGGTCCAGGCATTTATTTATAGCCTCCATAAGTTCATTTTTCTTAATCGCGACTGTACAGGAGTTATTGAGTGGGATTAATGTTGGTAATGGGATATCACCAGTTGTCTCGTTCGGGGTAAATACGGTTTTTAGGTGGTTTGGCAAAAGCAGCACCTTTTTCTGCATCGCTTCTGGCCCAGTTTC
Organism: Heteromyza rotundicornis; assembly: GCA_951394025.1. Taxonomy (NCBI): domain Eukaryota; kingdom Metazoa; phylum Arthropoda; class Insecta; order Diptera; family Heleomyzidae; genus Heteromyza; species Heteromyza rotundicornis. Next base: position 40,626,690 of record OX596011.1, read on the forward strand.
CATTTGGCAGCCGTATGGGAGGTTCAGCCAGTACCGGTTTTTTCATATTTTTAGCAGCTCGCCAGAGACAGTAATTTGTTGATTTTGTGGGTGCGAGATGTTCAACGAGTTGTTGAAAGTCTCTTTCGGATTTCCTCATAAGCTGTTTTTGTAGATTTTGAGTGATATCTTTTAACTGTTTTTTCAATGTGGGCGATCTGTGATTTTGCCATTCACGACGTATTTTTCTTTTATTTTTTAGAAGCTGCTCTATATGTTTCGGAGTACATTTTGTATAGCTGCGAGTTGAGCTATTTTGGATTTCGGCGGGAGTGGCCTCTGCAGCTGCTTGAATAAATCCAGAATTGTATGCTTGATTTGCTCATTTAATTATTATGCATATAATACAACTCTACAATTATATTTCGAAAAAGGTTTCTTAGCTTTAATAACGGATTCTAGTGGTTCTTGATTAGCTGATTTAAAATTTGGTAACCGTTTTTGGCTAGCAGTTGTAGTTTAGCAGGTACGTTATTGCAAAAACATTAACAAATCTTTTTAATAAATTTAATATTATAACTATTGAAAAGACCAATACATTTTTATAATCTTGAATACTTTGTAAAGAAAAATGTATATTATACTATAATATATTATTTATATTCTACTATTAGGGGTATTCACGGATTGGTGTACTTGATAGTGTACTTTTGTCGAAGTGACGTATTCACTTTTACCATAAATTTTACCTGTATTCTCAATTTTAATAATTCTGGCACATTTTTTATTTTTTTATTTGTTTAACGTGTGCATTGTTTGGTAAAGTAACAAACCCCAAGAAATCTTGAAAAATCTGGAGAACCCGGGATGCCAAAACCATTCGGTATTGACCGCCTTAGTCAATAGGAAGAAGAGAGAAGAGTAAAATAGAGAAAAATTAAATCACATTGGATCAACAATATTTCAATTGAGCTTTTAGTTACTATACATACATTAATATCAATATATTAATAAAAGTACATACATTCATCATATTTTACCATTTTATTTACATTATGAACTTTTTGAAAAGTTTTTTGGATATAAAATCGTAATTTTAGGCATTTACAAAATAACATTTTTTTCAAAAAGTTGGTAAAAAATGGTGAATTTCTTTTTTTTTCTGAAAGAAAACACATTGAACTTTAAAACAAAAAAAAAATTTCACTAACTTTCACGCACTTTTTTTTTACAATCCATAATTTTTTGGGTTTTTTTTTTGTTTTTTACTTAAAATTTTTTTTTTCATGGTACTCACAAATTTTTTCATCGAAGTTTATTGACAACTATTTTATTTTTAATTTTTTAATACAATAATAACATTTATAAAAAAGGCAAGTTTGTATCATTCTTGCCAAAAATGCCTTTTGGGCAATTTTTTTCGCCAAGTTATCAAAAATAAATTTTTTTGTTCCAGCATTTGTTATCAAATTTCCCTAATTTGAAAATAATCCACGGACGTAAAAAAAATTTTAATCAAATAAAAAAGTTCATATTCTTTTTAGTCAATGTATTACCTTTCCAAAAATACCATATTTTATTTAATTAATGACATCAAACTTTCTGAATTTTGTCTATGGGACAAATCACTGTGCGACGTCCTAACGGAGGAGCACGGCCAACCAGCGATACTGAACCGGGAGACCACCGTTTCATTGATGTGCCAATGATCACGCTCCAAGTCACACAGCAGGACAACACCTATGACTGTGCCATTCTTAATTAATGAAGTTTGATTAAGAAGAAATAGCACAGGCTATTCTAAACACAATGGCGTTCTCAGTTTTTCGCCATTTTGAGAAGTGGAAAATACGATGTAAACATCCTGACGATGTAAACCTCACGTAATGGCTCACGCCATTGTGTTTAGAATGTTCTATAGAATATAGAACACTTCGAATTATATCGGCCTGTGTATTTAATTGTTTTGTGAAATAATTTTTAAATTAAGTGTCAATATCAGTTCGAAAATAGTATGAATTCCTAATTTTAACTTTTTTTTTATATTGAATAATAAAAAAAAATTGTTGTTTTAAAGTTAACTAATGCTAGTTAATCGAAGAAATTTATTAACTTAACTAAATGAAAAAGTTAATCGTTTTCGAAATTAACTGAAACGTTTAAAGTTAACCAAAAATTTAACTTTGTTAATTAACTGTTAACTAATTAACTAGTTAATGCCCAGCTTTGCCCTACTGTTCATTTGTGGCGTTTTTTTTTTTTGTCCATGTAGTTTTATTTATTTGAATCACCTAATATTAACTTAGGTCTAACAATTATTATTCATAGATTCATAAATTCAACTAAATTTAAAATTCAGCTTAAACTATGCTGTGAGATGTGTAAATTGCCCTATATCCATTGATTTAGGCAATGTGGAGTTATCGTATCTAATATATTGGGAATATATTAGATTCGTTTAAGACGTGAGGGATTCAGAGGTTTCAGTAAATTTCTAGCTAGAATGTTTGGATGAAACATAAGCTTCTGCTTGTACTTCGAGGTAATTTTCGGAATTTCGTCTTTTTCTGCAGGGATATTCAAAACATTGTGGATGTTTTGCATTTCTTATAAACCAAGGGGCTCTGGCAATTTGTATCAGGATTTTAGATTGGACTCTCTGGAGTTTTTCCACGTTCGAGGGAGAGGCAGTGCCCCAGAGCTCAATTCCATATGTCCAAATGGGTTTTATTATACTTTTGTATATTTGGACTTTGTATGTGAGATTTAGACTTAGATGCCTTTGAGATTAGCCAATTTTTCTCCAATTGTTTTAGTTTAATCTGGGTGATTTTGGATTGAATGTGCTTATGCCATGTGAGCCGGCAATCGAGGTGCATTCCAAGATACTTTGTTTCGGAACTTTCACGGACAACTTGGCCGTTTATCTTCAGAGCAGGACACGTGCCCCTTCTTAGGGTGAAGGTTAAGTGGCAGCTTTTTGATTCGTTCACTTTGATTTTCCATCGTGACAACCAATTACTTAGATTGTCCAAATGTGTTTGCACGTAAAGAGTTGCCATGTCTGGGTTTGAGTGAGAGCACAGGATAGCAGTGTCGTCAGCGAAAGGTATAAGAGTTCTATCACTTTTGGGCATATCTGCAGTATAGAGAATATATAACAGGGGCGCAAGGACACTTCCTTGTGGTACTCCGGCCAGTATTTCGTATTTTCGGGAGACAAAGCTTTTATATTTTACTACAAATTTTCTATTCATGAGATAATTTTTAAGTAGGCAGTGCATATTAGCGGGGAGAATATGCTGTAATTTGTAAATAAGTCCTTCGTGCCAGACTTTATCGAAGGCCTGGGTGATATCGAGAAAAACAGCGGAGCAGTACTGTTTGTTTTCGAAAGTGCCTTTTATTGAATCTACAATGCGGTGCACTTGCTCTATAGTACCATGCTTTCCGCGGAAGCCAAACTGGTGATCGGGAATCACTTGTTTTTCTGTTATTTTGGGTAAAATAACTTTTATTTAGAAGTTTTTCCAAGAGTTTCGATAGCACAGAGAGCATCATTGTAACTTGGGAAAGTTTCCAATTATCTGGGTAGCGACATTTTCTAAGGATTGCGTTTAATATGTGCAATAAATGGTTTATTGCAACTGGTGGCAGTTCTTTTATCATTGTGGGCGTTATCAAGTCCGGTCCTGGTGCTTTTTCTGGGTCCAGGCATTTATTTATGGCCTCCATAAGTTCATTTTTCTAAATCGCGACTGTACAGGAGTTATTGAGTGGGATTAATGTTGGTAATGGGATATCACCAGTTGTCTCGTTCGGGGTAAATACGGTTTTTAGGTGGTTTGGCAAAAGCAGCACCTTTTTCTGCATCGCTTCTGGCCCAGTTTCCATTTGGCAGCCGTATGGGAGGTTCAGCCAGTACCGGTTTTTTCATATTTTTAGCAGCTCGCCAGAGACAGTAATTTGTTGATTTTGTGGGTGCGAGATGTTCAACGAGTTGTTGAAAGTCTCTTTCGGATTTCCTCATAAGCTGTTTTTGTAGATTTTGAGTGATATCTTTTAAGTGTTTTTTCAATGTGGGCGATCTGTGATTTTGCCATTCACGACGTATTTTTCTTTTATTTTTTAGAAGCTGCTCTATATGTTTCGGAGTACATTTTGTATAGCTGCGAGTTGAGCTATTTTGGATTTGGGCGGGAGTGGCCTCTGCAGCTGCTTGGGAAAGCAAAAGTGTGAATTTACTAACAGCTGTGTTAATTTCGTGTTTCGTTTTTAGTGACACATTGGGGTTAATGTAAGAGCTTATATACTTTCGATATTTGAGCCAGTTTGTGAGTTTACTAATCAATTTATCTGGTGGGTTGACCTCAGAGCTTGGGGTGTACTTTATTGTGATTCGGGAGTTTTTCGACTGTCAGTTGGCCAATAAGTTGGAGTGCCAGAGGAGACAACGTCAAGGCCGAGTCTGTTGACAGAGTTCAACAGGAGCCTGCCCTTAGGTGATATTAGGCGAGCGCCCCAATATGTGTGTTTGGCGTTGAAGTCGCCGGCAACAAGAAACTTTGGTCCAAGAGAATGGAAAAAAGTCAGGAATTGTTGCTCAGTTATTTTGTGTTAGGGCGGGCAGTATAATCAGGCCTATTAATTATTCATCGAGAGAAATACTTGTCGCTTGAATATATTCTGTGCAATAATTCAGTAGAGCATAATGCTTTACTCGACTTTTAATGAGAATAGCGGAACCACCTCTAGCGTTTCCGCTTGGATGCTTTGCGTCATAGAGTCTATATCCAGGTAGATTGAAAAAGTGTTTTTCAGTGAAGTGAGTTTCAGAAATTAGCATAACGTCTATGCTGGACTCTTTCAAGAACTCGATAAGTTCTAGTTTGTGAAGACACAGGCCGTTTGCATTCCAAAATGATATTTTTAAACCATTCATGGTTTAATTTTAATCATTTCTTGCATCATATTTTGCATACCAGACATAAATTGTGACATATTTTGTATAAACACTTGCAGAGTTTGTTCGAGAGAACTGCTAGGAGGAGCAGGTTGCGTGAACTCGGGGACAGAGTTTTGTCCTTTTAAAGCGCTGGCGTAGGACACGCCTTTATTTATATTGGGATTTACATAAGTGGGTACAATGGATTGTGAGGGATTTGTTGGGATTTTTCTTAAATCCTGTTTTGTAGGGAAAACATCAGCTTTGGGAATACCCTTGCTTTTGAAGGATTTGTAGATTGGACAGCCTCTATAGTTTGCTGTATGGTTGCCACCGCAGTTACTGCATTTTTTAACATTTGCATCCTCTTTAATTTTTTTGCACAAGTTTGTGGGGTGGAGATCGCCACATATTATGCACACGCTGGGACGATTTTGTGTGACCGTATTCTTGACAATTTTGGCACTGAATTGGTCCTCGGCGCTTATGAGGCTCTTCCACTGTAATTTTGCGATGGAGGAGATATTGCAGTGAGTAAATTGGGTGAGATTCCCCCTTTTTTAGGGACTTCGGATCAAATTCCAGTTCCACTCGGAATAGTGGTTGGGGAATTTTATCTCGATTTTGTATGTTAAAAATGTTTGTATGTTTAACGTGAAAGAGCTCTCCGATTAAAGCGCTTTTGATTTCATTGCATTCAACAAACGAGTTAATGCCTTTCAGGACAACGGAGAGACCTTTAGAGCTCTTGAGCTGATATGTGAAATAGCTCTTTTTTGAATTATCGAAGGATTCGATAATTTTTCTATAATTTGCCTCGTTATAGATTTGAAGTTTAGTTTCATGAATTGTTCCCTTGAGAATAGGGATTACATGAAATGTGTGGTCACTAAGGCATTCAATCCCGGGATCCCGAAATCCCGGGATCCCGGAAGTTTTCTCAATCCCGGAATCCCGGGATTTTGAGTCCGGAATCCCGGGATTCAAAAATGAATTTTTTTATGCATTGTTTAAGATATTTTTGACGGTTTTCTACAAAAATACAGCCGTGCATTTACATCCAATCTAATTGGTAAATTAAAAAAACCCACTTTTGCAGATTTAGTGCTACACACACACAAAAATTGACAAAACGGTTAACAAACAATTTTTATCGATCTGAATAAAATTTTTTGAATTTAAACAATTTTTTTTATTACAAAAAAGATATATGTTTTAAACAACAATTCGTGTATCCGTTCTAGCTATAATACTAAAACTACTGAAAGTAACTTTTTCGTGTGTAGCATGAAATGGAGCTGGCTGAATTTTATGATAATATTCAGATTCAGGTGGCAAAAAAAAATTGTTCGATCAATGTAATTTAAAAAAAGAATTACTTCTTGTTCGACTTATTAATTTTAAATATTATTTGTTTTGTTTAATGCTATATTTAATAAATATTATTTCTTTGTCGAATTAAAATGAAATTAAACTTAAAATATTGTTGCAACAATTTTTTCTTTAATTTTATATTAATTATTGTATTTAATTGGAAAATCCCGAAAATCCCGAACAAATCCCGGGATCCCGGGATTGTAATTTCAAATCCCGAAATCCCGGGATTTTCAAAAACACTTCGGGATTGAATGCCTTAGTGGTCACCAATGATTTGGGAAATTATTTTTATTAGGGGATTTGAGTTTTTTTCACGTAAGTAAATTGGTGGTTTTTTTTGGACTTTCGGAATCGGATCTGAAGTCGTTGTTTCTGCAAGAATGGCAAATCGGTTTTGCCCTAACTCAATAGACTTTTTGGGATTAGTCTTTTTGCATTTTTGAGGAATTCATATTTCCTGTAGGAGAACCTCTTCGTTTGCAGTAGGCGTCAATGCCTGTCTGCGCTGCCGTTGCCGTTATATTATGCTCTCTAGAGATAGAGCTACTTTGAAGTTTTGTTGTTTTTAATTTATCGACAAATTTTTTTTGCTCATTTAAGTTCTGAGCGGGAATAACGCAAAGGGGAATTTGCATATTGTGCTGAAATGGAATTTCGAGAACAAAAGGCGAAACAGAGTTGCACATTCTTTACTCCATGAGAGAACAGGCGTGAGTGATCCACCGTGTTTAAGTTGTTGAACGGGAGTAGTTGGCAACGATAAAGTGTGCTTTGAGAGCGTTGGATTTTGAGATGATGGACGAGGGGAGTCATCGCTATTGGGGGCAAACGGGGACATGTATTTTTTCGTGGCTCTCGCACTTTCTTGTTGTTGCAACATTTTCGGACTTTCTTCATCTGTTTCGCTTTCGTGTGAGCGGGAAGCAGAATTCGGTGTGAGAGACGCGTTCGATTTTTTTGGGGAATGTTTTATTCCCATTTTTTGCGATATTTATTTCACGTTTACTGTTTTTGTAATGTTTTGCAGCGGCTCCGACGATGCCGACTGCATGCAAAATAGAGATGGTCACTTTTTCGTTTTTTCGCGGACTTTATGTTTAATTATGTATTTTTTGCGTGTTTATTTTTGATTTTTTGTGGAGCCGAAAAAACTTGCGACCGCATCAAAAGAGAGAGAATTGTTCAGGTTAATTGCGAATCGACCAGCGCACACTGGGAACGCTCCATACGTTTGAGTCCAAAAAATAGAAGGAGTTGTCGTAGAATTTAAATTTTTTTGCTTTTTTCGCCCAGCTGATAATACAAATCAACTGTAAAAATGGTATTTGAAATGTTATATGCCCAAAATTTTTAATATAATATGCGTTGAATAGGTCTGCGTCGTATATGTCGAGATGAATGTTTTAAGATGAAAGCAAACATTTTATTTTATTTTTTAAACGTAAATTATGCTAAAGTTTTCAGTATTAATAATAAAACTATGAAGTGTGCTTTTTGGCAGCAAAAATTTTGAGTTGGTGCAAAACTTTGTATATTAAACTATTTTGAGTCTCAAAAGAGCACACATCCTAAAAGTATGCACCAAATATTTCTTGAAATAACAACCAATTTGAAATTTTTTTTCGAAGAAGGTGAGACATAATTATGAATTAAAAAGCGGGGGTCACCTACGGGCACCTAGATTTGGAAGAAATTCAAAGTGGACATGTTCACCTTTGATTTGATACCAAAGAAGAAGGTGAAATAAGTGGCATTCACCTACATAAATGCCATTATGTAATTTTGTAAAATTCTTTTTGAAACATTCAAGCAAATGTGAAAATTTACAACTAAATAGCTATGAAAATTGAAATGCATAAACGCGAAATTATTAGCAAAGAACCATACTTACTAAATACCCGAACCTAAAGCAGCAGAAAATCGTAAAATTTAAAAAAGTTGGCTAGAAGTATTGCTGCAGCGAGTACACGCATTATTTGAATCAAATCTTTTTAAAACATTACTATTTGGATATTAGGCTATAGAACTGCATTTTTACATTTTCGAAAAAACAAAGTCGAAAAAGGTATTTTTCGTGAGGAAAAGCAGATAGAGAGAGTGAATTGGAGTTCTTTGAAAATATATTAAAGTCATTTGAAATGTATTGAGGATTACTGGAGTTTATTGAAGATTTGTGGAATACTACAAACTTCCAATCGAAATTTTGTGAAATCCTATATTGATATTATATTGAATAAAGTCTCTGTTTTAATATAATCTATGAAAATTATAAATTATTTCTGTGTACGAAGCCCTGGACATCCGACGAGTTCTTACCCCAGCCTTTGCAACGTTACATAATAATGCTAAAAAAATAAAACGAATTACGAAAAAGTTATTTAAATTAATAAAAAGTTATTTCTAATTAGCACACATTTTTAATTTCACAATGCATCTTTGCAATGGTCAGTGTGAACCACTGAAAGAAGAAACAACACATAAAAATCAATAAACTTGGTGTATTCATAGTCATATTTAGTAGCAGCTAAACCTTAGTACCAGCTTGGTAGCTGTCAATTCAGTGTATTATCTGTCAACTTAGTAGAGTACTAAAGATAAGGTGGAACTTAATTTGACTATGAATATGGGCCCTTGTGTTTATGGTTAATTTTCGATTTTTACAGCGAATTGTAAATGGGTACCCGTAGCTGGGTACTTTTTTTGACAAGTCGATTTTCGAGACGTTTACTAGATCGACTGCTAAAATCGTTTTTTGGAAATTTTTAAGTTCCGTTTTAAGTTCTTGTTAGCTATTGAACTCAGCTTTCAAATGAAGCCGAGAGCTCCGCGAAATGTAAAAAAATACATCAAAAACAGGGCTTTCAATCCCGGGATCCCGGTCCATTTTCCCGGGATCCCGGGATTTTCGGGACTACATTTTAAATTAATTAGTCCATAAAAAAAGTTTAATATAAGAAAAATACAACTTTTCATCGCACATAAAATACAAAAAAAATTGTCTAAGCAGAAAAATAGTTTTTGACAACATTTGGACAAACCCAAAATGAAAAAACTTAAAAGTTTTTAATTTATTAAAAAAAAGTTACGAATAAAATTGTTTGTGCTTGAAATTTTTTCTTTAAGAAAAAATAAATTTATATTTATTTCAGAAGAAAATTGGTATTTTCAGTCTTAGCGAACGCACAAAAATGAATTACTTAATAAAAATATGTAAGTAAAACTGAAAACTGATACAAAAGAAATTTCAGAAACCTTACTTAAGCATAATTTGAATTGAATTCTGGCTTTCCTAAAGAAAAAAAAACTCAAATACTACAAATAAAAAAAAAAATTCATTTAATAAATTGAAATTAATGTTTATGTTTATTTATTTACGCTAAAACTATCAGTTTTCCAATAAAACACATACAAAATTTATTTTTAATTTTTTTAAAATGCATTTTGCCAGTAAAAGTATTAAATCCCGAAAAATCCCGGGATCCCGGGATTGCAATTTTCAGTCCCGAAAATCCCGGGATTGCGAAAAGGCTTCGGGATCGAAAGCCCTAATCAAAAACAAACAAAAATAATTAAAACTATCGTCAATATTTCTTATTTTTTCGTCCATATTTCGCTTTTTTTATCGTCTATATTCCATACATATTTTCAAGTTTTTCGTCCATATTATTTAAAAACTATAAGGATTACAGAAAATGCGATTACATTTTTGAAATAAGAATGCCATTTAGAAACTTAGATTCGATTAACTCAGAAGTCGTATTGTATAGGCGCCAAAAAACTTGCAGAACAGACCCACAGACAGAGACTGTTTGGATTGTTATGCAAGCTTTGGGCCGAGCCTTCGCCTATCCGCGACCTGGGGAAGTGTCCAATGAGATATAACTCCAGAAAGAAAATTTATGCATTTGTGCAGCTATTTTAAATATATTTGTACTTCTTACTGCATTTATTATATTCACTCAATATTCATTTTAGAAACACAACTTTTAACATCTTTTCCATGAAATCTAGGGTTTACATTTTGTGGTTTAAATTCAGAAGGAACGCTTGTATTTTCCTTTCCATATAAGCCAGAATTCGAAATCGTATTATATACGCTAAGAGCTTGAGTGACAAGAGAAGTAATGTCTCCTGGATTTGATGGTAGTATTAAAGTAACAACCAATTTGAAATTTTTTTTCGAAGAAGGTGAGACATAATTATGAATTAAAAAGCGGGGGTCACCTACGGGCACCTAGATTTGGAAGAAATTCAAAGTGGACATGTTCACCTTTGATTTGATACCAAAGAAGAAGGTGAAATAAGTGGCATTCACCTACATAAATGCCATTATGTAATTTTGTAAAATTCTTTTTGAAACATTCAAGCAAATGTGAAAATTTACAACTAAATAGCTATGAAAATTGAAATGCATAAACGCGAAATTATTAGCAAAGAACCATACTTACTAAATACCCGAACCTAAAGCAGCAGAAAATCGTAAAATTTAAAAAAGTTGGCTAGAAGTATTGCTGCAGCGAGTACACGCATTATTTGAATCAAATCTTTTTAAAACATTACTATTTGGATATTAGGCTATAGAACTGCATTTTTACATTTTCGAAAAAACAAAGTCGAAAAAGGTATTTTTCGTGAGGAAAAGCAGATAGAGAGAGTGAATTGGAGTTCTTTGAAAATATATTAAAGTCATTTGAAATGTATTGAGGATTTCTGGAGTTTATTGAAGATTTGTGGAATACTACAAACTTCCAATCGAAATTTTGTGAAATCCTATATTGATATTATATTGAATAAAGTCTCTGTTTTAATATAATCTATGAAAATTATAAATTATTTCTGTGTACGAAGCCCTGGACATCCGACGAGTTCTTACCCCAGCCTTTACAACGTTACATAATAATGCTAAAAAAATAAAACGAATTACGAAAAAGTTATTTAAATTAATAAAAAGTTATTTCTAATTAGCACACATTTTTAATTTCACAATGCATCTTTGCAATGGTCAGTGTGAACCACTGAAAGAAGAAACAACACATAAAAATCAATAAACTTGGTGTATTCATAGTCATATTTAGTAGCAGCTAAACCTTAGTACCAGCTTGGTAGCTGTCAATTCAGTGTATTATCTGTCAACTTAGTAGAGTACTAAAGATAAGGTGGAACTTAATTTGACTATGAATATGGGCCCTTGTGTTTATGATTTTTACAGCGAATTGTAAATGGGTACCCGTAGCTGGGTACTTTTTTTGACAAGTCGATTTTCGAGACGTTTACTAGATCGACTGCTAAAATCGTTTTTTGGAAATTTTTAAGTTCCGTTTTAAGTTCTTGTTAGCTATTGAACTCAGCTTTCAAATGAAGCCGAGAGCTCCGCGAAATGTAAAAAAATACATCAAAAACAGGGCTTTCAATCCCGGGATCCCGGTCCATTTTCCCGGGATCCCGGGATTTTCGGGACTACATTTTAAATTAATTAGTCCATAAAAAAAGTTTAATATAAGAAAAATACAACTTTTCATCGCACATAAAATACAAAAAAAAATTGTCTAAGCAGAAAAATAGTTTTTGGCAACATTTGGACAAACCCAAAATGAAAAAACTTAAAAGTTTTTAATTTATTAAAAAAAAGTTACGAATAAAATTGTTTGTGCTTGAAATTTTTTCTTTAAGAAAAAATAAATTTATATTTATTTCAGAAGAAAATTGGTATTTTCAGTCTTAGCGAACGCACAAAAATGAATTACTTAATAAAAATATGTAAGTAAAACTGAAAACTGATACAAAAGAAATTTCAGAAACCTTACTTAAGCATAATTTGAATTGAATTCTGGCTTTCCTAAAGAAAAAAAAACTCAAATACTACAAATAAAAAAAAAAATTCATTTAATAAATTGAAATTAATGTTTATGTTTATTTATTTACGCTAAAACTATCAGTTTTCCAATAAAACACATACAAAATTTATTTTTAATTTTTTTAAAATGCATTTTGCCAGTAAAAGTATTAAGATTGCAATTTTCAGTCCCGAAAATCCCGGGATTGCGAAAAGGCTTCGGGATCGAAAGCCCTAATCAAAAACAAACAAAAATAATTAAAACTATCGTCAATATTTCTTATTTTTTCGTCCATATTTCGCTTTTTTTATCGTCTATATTCCATACATATTTTCAAGTTTTTCGTCCATATTATTTAAAAACTATAAGGATTACAGAAAATGCGATTACATTTTTGAAATAAGAATGCCATTTAGAAACTTAGATTCGATTAACTCAGAAGTCGTATTGTATAGGCGCCAAAAAACTTGCAGAACAGACCCACAGACAGAGACTGTTTGGATTGTTATGCAAGCTTTGGGCCGAGCCTTCGCCTATCCGCGACCTGGGGAAGTGTCCAATGAGATATAACTCCAGAAAGAAAATTTATGCATTTGTGCAGCTATTTTAAATATATTTGTACTTCTTACTGCATTTATTATATTCACTCAATATTCATTTTAGAAACACAACTTTTAACATCTTTTCCATGAAATCTAGGGTTTACATTTTGTGGTTTAAATTCAGAAGGAACGCTTGTATTTTCCTTTCCATATAAGCCAGAATTCGAAATCGTATTATATACGCTAAGAGCTTGAGTGACAAGAGAAGTAATGTCTCCTGGATTTGATGGTAGTATTAAAGTATTGTTGGTTTTCGCCAAATTCTTGAAAGCGGAAATATATTGTTCAGCCAGAGTCAATGAAGCAGCATTTTTTCCATCCTAGAAATAAAAAAAATAAATACATATTAAAATCCAGTATTCAACTAATATTAAGTTTAAGTACGTGTACCATTTTTTGATACAAAATCTATACACATTTATATGTAAAAAATATGTGAGGGAGTGTCGGATAATTTGGCACTTCGGGCATTGTGGCAGTAGAGCTTTTCTCCATGTTGTTGTTTAAAGTTTTGAAAACTGTGCATGACGTAAGTTGTTGTTTTACTCAAGCTTCACTTTCCTCAAAAATCGACTCGTTAGCACGTGTTAGTACCGGTGCGACACAATTGTGTGAAACAAAGTTTAAGTTCAGCTATAGTTTTTATTTCGATAAAAGTGGAGTTTTTTAAGATATCGGGAATATCTTTAATAACATTACGTAAGGTTTTGAATTTACTTTGCAGTGATATCAATTACTCCAACAAAAACAACAAACAAAATTATTTTTTTTAAATCAATAAATTTTCTCGCTGTTGGGTAATTTCGCTCTTTTTTGTCGGTTAAATTGGCACAAGGTTTCTAGCGATATTTGTTGTTGGATTTCATTGATTATTACCATTTTAAAGTATTTTATGCATTATTAATATCTATGGCTTTGGATTTAAAGAAATTTTCGATATAATAAAATTCCTCAGATTCTGATGGGAATCTGCTTTGGAAGTTCTGTTCTTTAATTCCTCCTACTTTCCGTTTAAATAATAAGAACTAAATAAAAGTTTATCTTTATTCTTTTATTTTTCTTGTTGCTGGATATAAGTAAGTATTGCTGATTTAAGGGTTCCAAACTAGAACTTAACTTGAACTGCACTGAACTAAGAACTGTCTTGACTTCTACTGTACATTGATATTTATAATTGTTGCTTAAAACTTTTCAAACAATTGCAATCTTTAAATTTACCAATCACAAAGAACCAACTCAAAGTTCTTTGCTATACTCTCAAAAGCTCTTTTATACGATCGCAGTGGCAAAGAAGTATCTGGGCGGTTGCCACTGCGTTTTTGTAATTTGCTCCACAAGTGTCTTTTCTTTATGCAATTTTGAATAAACACTTGTGAGTATGGGAATGGTTTATTACCAATCGTTTGGCACGTAACTAATTATGAATTTCGCATTAAGTTGAGAAATTCAAATGAGTTGTAATATTGTATCATGATCAAAATTGTCACAATGAATGCAAATAAAATATATGATTGAAATAAGTGTATGTTTTGAATTTACAACTTTTAGTTCTTCGAGTTTTTCTTGATTTTCGATGTGTTTTATGTTTAAATCTTCTAGAGTATGGATTTCCTTTGTTAATTCCAGCTTTTCGTAAAATGGTAAGATTATGATATTGTTCTTCTAAATTTGTGAATATAATATTATTAATATTTACTGTGCAATTCTTAAATTCTATAAAATAATTTCCTCTTATTTCATAATTTACATCATTACAACTTGTTATTATTTTTGTCTTATTTAAATTTTTTGTTATAATTAGTTCTTTTTCGATTTCTCTTATTTCTAGTTTCTTATTTATTTTTATTGAGCAATAAAATCCTGTTATAGAATCTGATGATGTCTTACAACACCTAAAATCGTTGAAATATTCATATAGTAGTGGTCCAGATAATATTCCTAGCTGTATTTTGAAAGTTTGTGCAGAAAATTTATACATTCCACTTTCAAATATATTTAATGCCTCTATTGAAAGAGGTTATTTTCCGAATTCATGGAAAGAGTCATACATTAATCCTCTTTATAAAAGTGGAACCAAATCATTCGTATCTAACTATAGAGGTATTGCTAAACTTAGCACAATACCAAAGTTATTTGAACAAGTTGTCACAAAGCAATTGGTTCACTCGGTCACAACTTTAATATCTCCTTCACAGCATGGTTTTCTGAGAGGTAGATCAACATCTACAAATTTATTGGAATTTTCTTCATTAACAATAAAGGGATTTTCAAAGAATCTTCAAACAGATATCATATATACTGATTTTAGTAAAGCTTTTGATAAAGTTAATCATTATTTGTTGATTGAAAAGCTTAAAAGATACGGATTCCCAGATCTTCTTTTAAAATGGGTAGAATCGTATCTGACAAATCGGAAGCAACAGGTGTTATTCGAATCATCAACATCAAAAACTATAGATGTCACCTCTGGAGTTCCTCAAGGAAGTCACTTAGGTCCTATTCTGTTTAATCTTTTTATAAATGACCTTCCTTCTGTCATTAAACATTCGAATGTACTGTTGTATGCTGACGACGTTAAATTGTTTCTATCCTATGACATCTTAGATCAACATAAGTTGTTACAATCGGATCTAACCAGTATAGCTATCTGGTGTGATAATAACTTAATGGAACTGAACCTGAAAAAATGTAAATTTATGACATTTGCTAGAAGACACCAACTTTCATCGCTGTATCATATAATTAACTGTAATCTAGAAAAGGTTTTTATTTTTGTGCACCTGGGTGTTACTATGGATCCAAAACTTCGCTTTTATCTACATATTGACTTATGTGTGAATAAGACGAGGGGTGTTCTATGTTTCATTAAAAGATGGTCAAAAGAATTTAATGACCCATTCGTTTCCAAAAGTCTTTACATATCACTTGTAAGACCAATTTTGGAATATGCATCAGTCATGTGGAATCCACAATACAACTGCCACTTTGATAGAATTGAATCGGTTCAAAAACAATTTTTATTATTTGCTTTAAGAAACCTTCGCTGGAATCCGAATCAGAACCTACCTCCATACGAAAATCGTTTAAAACTCTTGGACATACCTACTCTAAAAAATAGAAGAACGATGCTTAATGTAACATTTTTGATTAAATTGATAAATGGCTCTCTGAATTCTACATTTTTGCTTCAAGAAATTGACTTTAATATCCCAACCCGTCGTTCCAGATCTTTCATTCCTTTGATATTAAGTATGTGCCGCTCTAATAACGCGCAGAATGAACCTTTTCGTTGTATTTGTAGCGATTTGAATAGCCTGTATTCTGTCTTTGACCTGTCAGATTCACTTAATAAAACTAAAACTTTTATTTTAAATGCACTTGATCACACTTAAGCCTTTGTTGCTCTTTGAGTTTTTGGACCGCTTAGGGTCTAACGAAATAACAGGGTTGCCAAACTCCACAAAGATCGGCATTGTCGATTTTTTTAAAGTGTTGTATTTTTGTTGTATTTTATATTTATATTTCAGCAGAATTTTGTTTTTTACTGTATACAAATAAAACAAAATTTTTAGCTGAATTCACATTCGTTCCGTTACTGTTTACTTAACTGTTCTATTTGTATTTGATTTTTTATATTTCGTATAAAAAAAATAAAATACTAAAATTAATATTTGTAATCTTTGTCGCGTAAATTAACTGTTTGGATTGTTTTGTCTTTATATTTTTGTTAAGTCTAATATCGTAAAGTAGACAAAAATTATATTTGACCAAATTCATATTCGTCGCATGAATTCTGATGCTTCATAATATTTTCTTTTAATTCTATTGTTTATTATCACGTTAATCTTATATTATGTTATGTTTAGAATAATTCTCTCTTGCATTCCTAACCTAATTCGCGTTTTATTAATATGCGTTTTATCAGCTGATGATTTTAATCTGTAGCTGAAACGAATTTTCAAATATGTTTAACCGCTATCGGTTACACAGCGTAATCCGGATTACGGCTGTTCGGTCACCAAATCCGTGCGTCATGCGGATGTGCCCCTCGGTCGGTTGGGCGGGTTAGTGGGACCGCTGGGATTCGTCGTTAAAAAAAAAAAAATTATCATACTCATTTTTTATTAGATTCTGAATACATTTATGACTTTGTCTTAATTTATTTTAAATAAAATTATCCTTTTCAAAATCAAAAACGGTTTCATTACTTAGTATATATTCAAATTCTATTAAATAGATTTCTTTATATTCATTATTTGATATTGGTGAAATTTCTATTTTATAAAATGTTTCATTACTAAACTATTAAGTTTTTATTTCTTTACTAAATTCCACTTTTTATATATCTTAATTTTTTACTATTTATATTGAATTTTGATATTTCTTTCTTATTTAAAATATTTCTTCCTAGAATTCCGATTCTTAAAAATGTTATTAAATCTTGAAATTTCTCCAATTCATTAATCATAAAAATTATATCTAATTGAATTTGTAATAAAAAAAAGAGTAAAAAACAAGTTTTTTAAAATAGAACCCTTTAACCGACTAAAAAGCTGAAAATAAATTTCCTTGAAATTAATTTCAGCAATTTCGATTTAAAATTAAGGGTTTTTGGCTACTTTATTCCTAATATCATTGCAGATTTTGAAGTCGCCAATTAATTTTATTTTAAATCGAAATTGCTGAAATTAATTTCAAGGAAATTTATTTTCAGCTTTTTAGTCGGACACACCTCCTTATGGGCGTTACAAACGGTGTGACAAAAACAATATACCCTTGGACACTAGTGTTATACCCTGCACACTAGTGTCCAAGGGTATATTGTTTTTGTCACACCGTTTGTAACGCCCATAAGGAGGTGTGTCCGGTATGGAAAAGTATATATATTCTTGATCAGCATCACCTCCTGAGTCCATTAGTCCATGTCCGTCTGTCCGTCATTTCGCACGACAACTGTCGTAGCTTTTGAGCTATCGATTTTGGGATTGTTTTGGCGAATGATTGGACGGTATTGAAAATGGGCAACAACGGATAAGATTTACATTATTTTCGTTTATCTTGAGAAATACTTAACCGATCGCCTCCAAATTTTGGGATTCCTCTTATTTTGGCAAATGATTGGATGGTATTGAAAATGGGCAACATCGGCTAAGAGCCACGCCTACCTCCCATACAAAATGGCCGCCAATTTTATATTATTTTCGTTTATCTTGAGAAATACTTAACCGATCGCCTCTAAATTTTGGGATTCCTCTTATTTTGGCGAATGATTAGACGGTATTGAAAATGGGCAACATCGGATAAGAGCCACGCCTACCTCCCATACAAAATGGCCGCTAATTTTATATTATTTTCGTTTATCTTGAGAAATTCTGAACCGATCGCCTCCAAATTTTGGGATTCCTCTTATTTTGGCAAATGATTGGACGGTATTGAAAATGGGCAACATCGGATAAGAGCCACGCCTACCTCCCATACCGCCAATTTTACATTATTTTCGTTTATCTTGAGAAATACTTAACCGATTTGGATGCGGTTGGGTTGGAAATGAGGTCGGGAACGAAATGGGAATGAAACCGGAACGAAATGGAATTGGACCGGAACAAAATTTTTAAATGGATCAGGAAACTAAAATTATCGATAAATATTGGAAAATTATCGATAAATATTGGAAAATATCAATAAAAAAATCGAAAAATTATCGATAAAAAATCGATAAAAAAATCGAAAAATTATCGATAAAAAATCAATAAAAATCGATAAATTATCGATAATAAACCGATAAATTATCAAAAAATTATCAATAAAAATCTATAATTTTTCGCAAAATTATCGATAAAAAAATCCATAAAATATCGAAAAATTATGAATAAAATATCGAAAAACTATCAATAAAATACCGATTTTCGATAAAATTACTAACATATGGTCTCAGAGTAAGACTACTCGCATGTGCAGGGTATTATAGCTTCGGTCAGACCGAAGATAATTCTCTTACTAGTTTTTTAATAAAAAAATGTATTTTCTTAAATATATAGGAGTTTTTCTTGGGACTGATCAAAATTAGAAATGTTCAAATAATACAAATTCATAAGTTTTTTTTATACGATTTTTCACTAGTTTTTTTTTGGTGTTTTGTTATATGAAATTACAAGATATATCTACAAAACTGCGCATTCAAATAAAAAAACTATCTCAATTCAACATGATACTTCGTAACTTGAGAATATGTTTTCTGGGACTTTTTTAAACGGACTTGTATTGTATAGAAATACCTATTAACATTTTTCATAGTGCTTATTTGGCCAAAAGCACCATAACCGTTATGGTGCTATTGGCATAATGAAAAATGTTCCCATGCGAAACGGAATTTTTAGAAATTTTTTCAACACGGTCCAGTTTACAAACAAAAATTCGATCGCTGTACCATATTATTCTTACAAAAAAAATGTTTAATGCCATAATAACTTGTAAAAATGATTAAATTTTAATAATATTTTGTTATTTTGTACAGAAAAATTAACCTCTGGGGTTGTGTTAATTTTGACGGGTGTTAATTTTGCTTCGGCTCACGAGTGCGTGAAAACAACCAAATAAACAGAAATAAACTCTCGCTTAGTAACTGCATTTCTTTTTTTTATATTTTTTCCATATAGTTTTAAGTCCTTCCTTGGGTTTTTCCTGTGGATTTTTCCCTTGAAGCACTGAGTCCTTTCACTTCTTCCCAACTCTCCAATTAAAAGAATTTTTATTTATTTTTTAATGTTTCTTTTATTAGTGGATTAGTATTTATTAATACTTTACTTCGGCTGTTGGAATTAAGAAAAAGACTACCTACTTCTATTGTACACTGTATTTATAATTTTGAATTAAAGCTTTCAATCAATCGTAGATCTTTGGATTTACCAATCAGAAAGAACTATCTCAAAGTTCTTTGCAACGCTCTCTTTTAGATACACGAATTGCCATACGAGCAACCAATCAAATTGAAGCGTGCTCAAAAGCTCTTTTCTTGTACGATAGCTTTGGCGAAGAAGTACCGGAGCGGTTGCCACTGCGATCTTGTAATTTGATCGACGAGTGTCTTTTGTTTATTGCAATTTATTATAAACAATTGCGAGTATGGGAATGGTTTGTTTCCGTAACTAAAATTGAATTTCGCATTAAATTGAGAAATTCAAATGAGTTGCGAAATGGAATTTTATTCTGCTGTTTGTAGCAATTGATTTTTTATGTTAAACTGAAAATGATCCTTGGGCGTTGGCTCCAAGTGTTTTATTACTGTATTGTTTTATTCAACTAAATACAGGGGTTACAAATTGTGTGGACGGACTTATCGGTGACGGACTTAGGGATACCGTTGTAGCATGAGCTGCTGTAACAATATTGAACATTTTTCTATATTTTTGTACTGTACTTTCTATATACTTACACATTCTATTCAAATATATTTACTTAAATAAATGTAAATCAAAATATAAAGTGCAGCTTGGTTTATGTATGCAGATGAGTATTTTTATCATAGCTAATTTCTTTAAATTACTTAGCATAAGATCCCTATCTGCCAAAAGTGTTCTTTCCGGATCCCGTATCCCGGGATCCCGGTCCATTTTTAGTCCCGAAAATCCCGGGATATTTTTTCCTAAATCCCAGGATTTTCGGGACTACATTTTAAATAAATTAGTCTATAAAAAATGTTTAATACAAGAAAAATACAACTTTTAATCACTCAAAAAATATAAAAAAAATCGTGTAAGCAAAAAAATATTTTTTGGCAACATTTGGACAACCCCAAAATTAAAAATAAAATTAGTTAGAAAACTCAAAACATAAAAAATTTTAATTTATAAAATAAAATGACGAATAAAATTGTTTGTGCTTAAAATTTTTTGTTTAAGAAAAAATAAATTTATATATTTATTTCTGAAGAAAATTGGTATTCTCAGTCTTAGCGAAAGCACAAATATTAATTACTTAATAAAAATGATTAAGTAAAACTGAAAACTGGTACAAAACTAGTTTCAGAAACCTTACTTAAGCATATTTTGAATTAAATTGTGTCGTTCCTAAAAAAACGGAAACTCAAAAACTGAAAAAAAATGCATTAATTGAAAAAATAAATTAATAAATTTAAATTAATGTTTATTTATTTAAGCTAATACTATCAGTTTTCCAATAAAACCTTTGGAAAGGAATTTTTTAATTTTTTTAAAATGCATTTTACTTGTAAAAGAACAAATCCCGAAAAATCCCGGGATCCCGGGATTGCAATTTTCAGTCCCGAAAATCCCGGGATTGCGAAAAGCCTTCGGAATCGAAAGCCCTAATGGAAACCAATGCAAAATTTTCGATAATATGAAAAATATTTCTGAAACACAAAAACGTTCAATTGAAAGTTTACAATTTTTACAAATTCAAGTAGATATAAATTTTTTGATTAATGAATTGGAGAAATTGCAAGATTTAATAATATTTTTAAGAATGGGAATTCTAGGAAGAAATATTTGAAATAAGAAAGAAATATCAAAATTCGCAACATCGGATAAGAGCCACTCCTACCTCCCATACAAAATGGCCGCCAATTTTATATTATTTTCGTTTATCTTGAGAAATACTTAACGATCGGTTAAGTATTTCTCAAGATAAATACTTAACGATCGGTTAAGTATTTCTCAAGATAAATGAAATTTGGGATTCCTCTTATTTTGGCAAATGATTGGACGGTATTGAAAATGGGCAACATCGGATAAAAGCCACGCCTACCTCCCATACCGTCAATTTTACATTATTTTCGTTTATCTTGAGAAATACTTAACCGATTTGGATGCGGTTGGGTTGGAAATGAGGTCGGGAACGAAATGGGAATGAAACCGGAACGAAATGGAATTGGACCGGAACAAAATTTTTAAATGGATCAGGAAACTAAAATTATCGATAAATATTGGAAAATTATCGATAAATATTGGAAAATATCGATAAAAAATCGAAAAATTATCGCCAATTAATTTTATTTTAAATCGAAATTGCTGAAATTAATTTCAAGGAAATTTATTTTCAGCTTTTTAGTCGGACACACCTCCTTATGGGCGTTACAAACGGTGTGACAAAAACAATATACCCTTGGACACTAGTGTGCAGGGTATAACACTAGTGTCCAAGGGTATATTGTTTTTGTCACACCGTTTGTAACGCCCATAAGGAGGTGTGTCCGGTATGGAAAAGTATATATATTCTTGATCAGCATCACCTCCTGAGTCCATTAGTCCATGTCCGTCTGTCCGTCATTTCGCACGACAACTGTCGTAGCTTTTGAGCTATCGATTTTGGGATTGTTTTGGCGAATGATTGGACGGTATTGAAAATGGGCAACAACGGATAAGATTTACATTATTTTCGTTTATCTTGAGAAATACTTAACCGATCGCCTCCAAATTTTGGGATTCCTCTTATTTTGGCAAATGATTGGATGGTATTGAAAATGGGCAACATCGGCTAAGAGCCACGCCTACCTCCCATACAAAATGGCCGCCAATTTTATATTATTTTCGTTTATCTTGAGAAATACTTAACCGATCGCCTCTAAATTTTGGGATTCCTCTTATTTTGGCGAATGATTAGACGGTATTGAAAATGGGCAACATCGGATAAGAGCCACGCCTACCTCCCATACAAAATGGCCGCTAATTTTATATTATTTTCGTTTATCTTGAGAAATTCTGAACCGATCGCCTCCAAATTTTGGGATTCCTCTTATTTTGGCAAATGATTGGACGGTATTGAAAATGGGCAACATCGGATAAGAGCCACGCCTACCTCCCATACCGCCAATTTTACATTATTTTCGTTTATCTTGAGAAATACTTAACCGATTTGGATGCGGTTGGGTTGGAAATGAGGTCGAGAACGAAATGGGAATGAAACCGGAACGAAATGGAATTGGACCGGAACAAAATTTTTAAATGGATCAGGAAACTAAAATTATCGATAAATATTGGAAAATTATCGATAAATATTGGAAAATATCAATAAAAAAATCGAAAAATTATCGATAAAAAATCGATAAAAAAATCGAAAAATTATCGATAAAAAATCAATAAAAATCGATAAATTATCGATAATAAACCGATAAATTATCAAAAAATTATCAATAAAAATCTATAATTTTTCGCAAAATTATCGATAAAAAAATCCATAAAATATCGAAAAATTATGAATAAAATATCGAAAAACTATCAATAAAATACCGATTTTCGATAAAATTACTAACATATGGTCTCAGAATGTGTCTTACTCGCATGTGCAGGGTATTATAGCTTCGGTCAGACCGAAGATAATTCTCTTACTAGTTTTTTAATAAAAAAATGTATTTTCTTAAATATATAGGAGTTTTTCTTGGGACTGATCAAAATTAGAAATGTTCAAATAATACAAATTCATAAGTTTTTTTTATACGATTTTTCACTAGTTTTTTTTTGGTGTTTTGTTATATGAAATTACAAGATATATCTACAAAACTGCGCATTCAAATAAAAAAACTATCTCAATTCAACATGATACTTCGTAACTTGAGAATATGTTTTCTGGGACTTTTTTAAACGGACTTGTATTGTATAGAAATACCTATTAACATTTTTCATAGTGCTTATTTGGCCAAAAGCACCATAACCGTTATGGTGCTATTGGCATAATGAAAAATGTTCCCATGCAAAACGGAATTTTTAGAAATTTTTTCAACACGGTCCAGTTTACAAACAAAAATTCCATCGCTGTACCATATTATTCTTACAAAAAAAATGTTTAATGCCATAATAACTTGTAAAAATGATTAAATTTTAATAATATTTTGTTATTTTGTACAGAAAAATTAACCTCTGGGGTTGTGTTAATTTTGACGGGTGTTAATTTTGCTTCGGCTCACGAGTGCGTGAAAACAACCAAATAAACAGAAATAAACTCTCGCTTAGTAACTGCATTTCTTTTTTTTATATTTTTTCCATATAGTTTTAAGTCCTTCCTTGGGTTTTTCCTGTGGATTTTTCCCTTGAAGCACTGAGTCCTTTCACTTCTTCCCAACTCTCCAATTAAAAGAATTTTTATTTATTTTTTAATGTTTCTTTTATTAGTGGATTAGTATTTATTAATACTTTACTTCGGCTGTTGGAATTAAGAAAAAGACTACCTACTTCTATTGTACACTGTATTTATAATTTTGAATTAAAGCTTTCAATCAATCGTAGATCTTTGGATTTACCAATCAGAAAGAACTATCTCAAAGTTCTTTGCAACGCTCTCTTTTAGATACACGAATTGCCATACGAGCAACCAATCAAATTGAAGCGTGCTCAAAAGCTCTTTTCTTGTACGATAGCTTTGGCGAAGAAGTACCGGAGCGGTTGCCACTGCGATCTTGTAATTTGATCGACGAGTGTCTTTTGTTTATTGCAATTTATTATAAACAATTGCGAGTATGGGAATGGTTTGTTTCCGTAACTAAAATTGAATTTCGCATTAAATTGAGAAATTCAAATGAGTTGCGAAATGGAATTTTATTCTGCTGTTTGTAGCAATTGATTGTTTATGTTAAACTGAAAATGATCCTTGGGCGTTGGCTCCAAGTGTTTTATTACTGTATTGTTTTATTCAACTAAATACAGGGGTTACAAATTGTGTGGACGGACTTATCGGTGACGGACTTAGGGATACCGTTGTAGCATGAGCTGCTGTAACAATATTGAACATTTTTCTATATTTTTGTACTGTACTTTCTATATACTTACACATTCTATTCAAATATATTTACTTAAATAAATGTAAATCAAAATATAAAGTGCAGCTTGGTTTATGTATGCAGATGAGTATTTTTATCATAGCTAATTTCTTTAAATTACTTAGCATAAGATCCCTATCTGCCAAAAGTGTTCTTTCCGGATCCCGTATCCCGGGATCCCGGTCCATTTTTAGTCCCGAAAATCCCGGGATATTTTTTCCTAAATCCCAGGATTTTCGGGACTACATTTTAAATAAATTAGTCTATAAAAAATGTTTAATACAAGAAAAATACAACTTTTAATCACTCAAAAAATATAAAAAAAATCGTGTAAGCAAAAAAATATTTTTTGGCAACATTTGGACAACCCCAAAATTAAAAATAAAATTAGTTAGAAAACTCAAAACATAAAAAATTTTAATTTATAAAATAAAATGACGAATAAAATTGTTTGTGCTTAAAATTTTTTGTTTAAGAAAAAATAAATTTATATATTTATTTCTGAAGAAAATTGGTATTCTCAGTCTTAGCGAAAGCACAAATATTAATTACTTAATAAAAATGATTAAGTAAAACTGAAAACTGGTACAAAACTAGTTTCAGAAACCTTACTTAAGCATATTTTGAATTAAATTGTGTCGTTCCTAAAAAAACGGAAACTCAAAAACTGAAAAAAAATGCATTAATTGAAAAAATAAATTAATAAATTTAAATTAATGTTTATTTATTTAAGCTAAAACTATCAGTTTTCCAATAAAACCTTTGGAAAGGAATTTTTTAATTTTTTTAAAATGCATTTTACTTGTAAAAGAACAAATCCCGAAAAATCCCGGGATCCCGGGATTGCAATTTTCAGTCCCGAAAATCCCGGGATTGCGAAAAGCCTTCGGAATCGAAAGCCCTAATGGAAACCAATGCAAAATTTTCGATAATATGAAAAATATTTCTGAAACACAAAAACGTTCAATTGAAAGTTTACAATTTTTACAAATTCAAGTAGATATAAATTTTTTGATTAATGAATTGGAGAAATTGCAAGATTTAATAATATTTTTAAGAATGGGAATTCTAGGAAGAAATATTTGAAATAAGAAAGAAATATCAAAATTCGCAACATCGGATAAGAGCCACTCCTACCTCCCATACAAAATGGCCGCCAATTTTATATTATTTTCGTTTATCTTGAGAAATACTTAACGATCGGTTAAGTATTTCTCAAGATAAATACTTAACGATCGGTTAAGTATTTCTCAAGATAAATGAAATTTGGGATTCCTCTTATTTTGGCAAATGATTGGACGGTATTGAAAATGGGCAACATCGGATAAAAGCCACGCCTACCTCCCATACCGTCAATTTTACATTATTTTCGTTTATCTTGAGAAATACTTAACCGATTTGGATGCGGTTGGGTTGGAAATGAGGTCGGGAACGAAATGGGAATGAAACCGGAACGAAATGGAATTGGACCGGAACAAAATTTTTAAATGGATCAGGAAACTAAAATTATCGATAAATATTGGAAAATTATCGATAAATATTGGAAAATATCGATAAAAAATCGAAAAATTATCGCCAATTAATTTTATTTTAAATCGAAATTGCTGAAATTAATTTCAAGGAAATTT
Source organism: Heteromyza rotundicornis (assembly GCA_951394025.1). Lineage (NCBI taxonomy): Eukaryota > Metazoa > Arthropoda > Insecta > Diptera > Heleomyzidae > Heteromyza > Heteromyza rotundicornis. The sequence goes on from OX596011.1 coordinate 40,652,822, forward strand.
ATTTTCAGCTTTTTAGTCGGACACACCTCCTTATGGGCGTTACAAACGGTGTGACAAAAACAATATACCCTTGGACACTAGTGTGCAGGGTATAACACTAGTGTCCAAGGGTATATTGTTTTTGTCACACCGTTTGTAACGCCCATAAGGAGGTGTGTCCGGTATGGAAAAGTATATATATTCTTGATCAGCATCACCTCCTGAGTCCATTAGTCCATGTCCGTCTGTCCGTCATTTCGCACGACAACTGTCGTAGCTTTTGAGCTATCGATTTTGGGATTGTTTTGGCGAATGATTGGACGGTATTGAAAATGGGCAACAACGGATAAGATTTACATTATTTTCGTTTATCTTGAGAAATACTTAACCGATCGCCTCCAAATTTTGGGATTCCTCTTATTTTGGCAAATGATTGGATGGTATTGAAAATGGGCAACATCGGCTAAGAGCCACGCCTACCTCCCATACAAAATGGCCGCCAATTTTATATTATTTTCGTTTATCTTGAGAAATACTTAACCGATCGCCTCTAAATTTTGGGATTCCTCTTATTTTGGCGAATGATTAGACGGTATTGAAAATGGGCAACATCGGATAAGAGCCACGCCTACCTCCCATACAAAATGGCCGCTAATTTTATATTATTTTCGTTTATCTTGAGAAATTCTGAACCGATCGCCTCCAAATTTTGGGATTCCTCTTATTTTGGCAAATGATTGGACGGTATTGAAAATGGGCAACATCGGATAAGAGCCACGCCTACCTCCCATACCGCCAATTTTACATTATTTTCGTTTATCTTGAGAAATACTTAACCGATTTGGATGCGGTTGGGTTGGAAATGAGGTCGAGAACGAAATGGGAATGAAACCGGAACGAAATGGAATTGGACCGGAACAAAATTTTTAAATGGATCAGGAAACTAAAATTATCGATAAATATTGGAAAATTATCGATAAATATTGGAAAATATCAATAAAAAAATCGAAAAATTATCGATAAAAAATCGATAAAAAAATCGAAAAATTATCGATAAAAAATCAATAAAAATCGATAAATTATCGATAATAAACCGATAAATTATCAAAAAATTATCAATAAAAATCTATAATTTTTCGCAAAATTATCGATAAAAAAATCCATAAAATATCGAAAAATTATGAATAAAATATCGAAAAACTATCAATAAAATACCGATTTTCGATAAAATTACTAACATATGGTCTCAGAATGTGTCTTACTCGCATGTGCAGGGTATTATAGCTTCGGTCAGACCGAAGATAATTCTCTTACTAGTTTTTTAATAAAAAAATGTATTTTCTTAAATATATAGGAGTTTTTCTTGGGACTGATCAAAATTAGAAATGTTCAAATAATACAAATTCATAAGTTTTTTTTATACGATTTTTCACTAGTTTTTTTTTGGTGTTTTGTTATATGAAATTACAAGATATATCTACAAAACTGCGCATTCAAATAAAAAAACTATCTCAATTCAACATGATACTTCGTAACTTGAGAATATGTTTTCTGGGACTTTTTTAAACGGACTTGTATTGTATAGAAATACCTATTAACATTTTTCATAGTGCTTATTTGGCCAAAAGCACCATAACCGTTATGGTGCTATTGGCATAATGAAAAATGTTCCCATGCAAAACGGAATTTTTAGAAATTTTTTCAACACGGTCCAGTTTACAAACAAAAATTCCATCGCTGTACCATATTATTCTTACAAAAAAAATGTTTAATGCCATAATAACTTGTAAAAATGATTAAATTTTAATAATATTTTGTTATTTTGTACAGAAAAATTAACCTCTGGGGTTGTGTTAATTTTGACGGGTGTTAATTTTGCTTCGGCTCACGAGTGCGTGAAAACAACCAAATAAACAGAAATAAACTCTCGCTTAGTAACTGCATTTCTTTTTTTTATATTTTTTCCATATAGTTTTAAGTCCTTCCTTGGGTTTTTCCTGTGGATTTTTCCCTTGAAGCACTGAGTCCTTTCACTTCTTCCCAACTCTCCAATTAAAAGAATTTTTATTTATTTTTTAATGTTTATTTTATTAGTGGATTAGTATTTATTAATACTTTACTTCGGCTGTTGGAATTAAGAAAAAGACTACCTACTTCTATTGTACACTGTATTTATAATTTTGAATTAAAGCTTTCAATCAATCGTAGATCTTTGGATTTACCAATCAGAAAGAACTATCTCAAAGTTCTTTGCAACGCTCTCTTTTAGATACACGAATTGCCATACGAGCAACCAATCAAATTGAAGCGTGCTCAAAAGCTCTTTTCTTGTACGACAGCTTTGGCGATGAAGTACCGGAGCGGTTGCCACTGCGATCTTGTAATTTGATCGACGAGTGTCTTTTGTTTATTGCAATTTATTATAAACAATTGCGAGTATGGGAATGGTTTGTTTCCGTAACTAAAATTGAATTTCGCATTAAATTGAGAAATTCAAATGAGTTGCGAAATGGAATTTTATTCTGCTGTTTGTAGCAATTGATTTTTTATGTTAAACTGAAAATGATCCTTGGGCGTTGGCTCCAAGTGTTTTATTACTGTATTGTTTTATTCAACTAAATACAGGGGTTACAAATTGTGTGGACGGACTTATCGGTGACGGACTTAGGGATACCGTTGTAGCATGAGCTGCTGTAACAATATTGAACATTTTTCTATATTTTTGTACTGTACTTTCTATATACTTACACATTCTATTCAAATATATTTACTTAAATAAATGTAAATCAAAATATAAAGTGCAGCTTGGTTTATGTATGCAGATGAGTATTTTTATCATAGCTAATTTCTTTAAATTACTTAGCATAAGATCCCTATCTGCCAAAAGTGTTCTTTCCGGATCCCGTATCCCGGGATCCCGGTCCATTTTTAGTCCCGAAAATCCCGGGATATTTTTTCCTAAATCCCAGGATTTTCGGGACTACATTTTAAATAAATTAGTCTATAAAAAATGTTTAATACAAGAAAAATACAACTTTTAATCACTCAAAAAATATAAAAAAAATCGTGTAAGCAAAAAAATATTTTTTGACAACATTTGGACAACCCCAAAATTAAAAATAAAATTAGTTAGAAAACTCAAAACATAAAAATTTTTAATTTATAAAATAAAATGACGAATAAAATTGTTTGTGCTTAAAATTTTTTGTTTAAGAAAAAATAAATTTATATATTTATTTCTGAAGAAAATTGGTATTCTCAGTCTTAGCGAAAGCACAAATATTAATTACTTAATAAAAATGATTAAGTAAAACTGAAAACTGGTACAAAACTAGTTTCAGAAACCTTACTTAAGCATATTTTGAATTAAATTGTGTCGTTCCTAAAAAAACGGAAACTCAAAAACTGCAAAAAAATGCATTAATTTGAAAAAATAAATTAATAAATTTAAATTAATGTTTATTTATTTAAGCTAAAACTATCAGTTTTCCAATAAAACCTTTGGAAAGGAATTTTTTAATTTTTTTAAAATGCATTTTACTTGTAAAAGAACAAATCCCGAAAAATCCCGGGATCCCGGGATTGCAATTTTCAGTCCCGAAAATCCCGGGATTGCGAAAAGCCTTCGGAATCGAAAGCCCTAATGGAAACCAATGCAAAATTTTCGATAATATGAAAAATATTTCTGAAACACAAAAACGTTCAATTGAAAGTTTACAATTTTTACAAATTCAAGTAGATATAAATTTTTTGATTAATGAATTGGAGAAATTGCAAGATTTAATAATATTTTTAAGAATGGGAATTCTAGGAAGAAATATTTGAAATAAGAAAGAAATATCAAAATTCGCAACATCGGATAAGAGCCACTCCTACCTCCCATACAAAATGGCCGCCAATTTTATATTATTTTCGTTTATCTTGAGAAATACTTAACGATCGGTTAAGTATTTCTCAAGATAAATACTTAACGATCGGTTAAGTATTTCTCAAGATAAATGAAATTTGGGATTCCTCTTATTTTGGCAAATGATTGGACGGTATTGAAAATGGGCAACATCGGATAAAAGCCACGCCTACCTCCCATACCGTCAATTTTACATTATTTTCGTTTATCTTGAGAAATACTTAACCGATTTGGATGCGGTTGGGTTGGAAATGAGGTCGGGAACGAAATGGGAATGAAACCGGAACGAAATGGAATTGGACCGGAACAAAATTTTTAAATGGATCAGGAAACTAAAATTATCGATAAATATTGGAAAATTATCGATAAATATTGGAAAATATCGATAAAAAATCGAAAAATTATCGATCAAAAATCGATTAAAAAATCGAAAAATTATCGATAAAAAATCGATAAATTATCGATAATAAACCGATAAATTATCGATAATAAACCGATAAATTATCAAAAAATTATCAATAAAAATCTATAATTTTTCGTAAAATTATCGATAAAAAATCCATAAAATATCGAAAAATAATGAATAAAATATCGAAAAACTATCAATAAAATACCGATTTTCGATAAAATTACTAACATATGGTCTCAGAATGTGTCTTACTCGCATGTGCAGGGTATTATAGCTTAGGTCAGACCGAAGATAATTCTCTTACTAGTTTTTTTACTAAAAAAATGTATTTTCTTAAATATATAGGAGTTTTTCTTGGGACTGATCAAAATTAGAAATGTTCAAATAATACAAATTCATAAGTTTTTTTTATACGATTTTTCACTAGTTTTTTTTTGTGCTTTGTTATATGAAATTACAAGATATATCTACAAAACTGCGCATTCAAATAAAAAAACTATCTCAATTCAACATAAAAACCGATATATTTTAGAAATCGAGATATTCTTGATACTTCGTAACTTGAGAATATGTTTTCTGGGACTTTTTTAATCCAAAACAAAAAAAACCTAAGAAAGACACAAAAAACGGACTTGTATTGCATAGAAATACCTATTAACATTTTTCATAGTGTTTATTTGGCCAAAAGCACCATAACCGTTATGGTGCTATTGGCATAATGAAAAATGTTCCCATGCGAAACGGAATTTTTAGAAATTTTTTCAACACGGTCCAGTTTACAAACAAAAATTCGATCGCTGTACCATATTATTCTTACAAAAAAAATGTTTAATGCCATAATAACTTGTAAAAATGATTAAATTTTAATAATATTTTGTTATTTTGTACAGAAAAATTAACCTCTGGGGTTGTGTTAATTTTGACGGGTGTTAATTTTGCTTCGGCTCACGAGTGCGTGAAAACAACCAAATAAACAGAAATAAACTCTCGCTTAGTAACTGCATTTCTTTTTTTTATATTTTTTCCATATAGTTTTAAGTCCTTCCTTGGGTTTTTCCTGTGGATTTTTCCCTTGAAGCACTGAGTCCTTTCACTTCTTCCCAACTCTCCAATTAAAAGAATTTTTATTTATTTTTTAATGTTTCTTTTATTAGTGGATTAGTATTTATTAATACTTTACTTCGGCTGTTGGAATTAAGAAAAAGACTACCTACTTCTATTGTACACTGTATTTATAATTTTGAATTAAAGCTTTCAATCAATCGTAGATCTTTGGATTTACCAATCAGAAAGAACTATCTCAAAGTTCTTTGCAACGCTCTCTTTTAGATACACGAATTGCCATACGAGCAACCAATCAAATTGAAGCGTGCTCAAAAGCTCTTTTCTTGTACGACAGCTTTGGCGATGAAGTACCGGAGCGGTTGCCACTGCGATCTTGTAATTTGATCGACGAGTGTCTTTTGTTTATTGCAATTTATTATAAACAATTGCGAGTATGGGAATGGTTTGCTTCCGTAACTGAAATTGAATTTCGCATTAAATTGAGAAATTCAAATGAGTTGCGAAATGGAATTTTATTCTGCTGTTTGTAGCAATTGATTGTTTATGTTAAACTGAAAATGATCCTTGGGCGTTGGCTCCAAGTGTTTTATTACTGTATTGTTTTATTCAACTAAATACAGGGGTTACAAATTGTGTGGACGGACTTATCAGTGACGGACTTAGGGATACCGTTGTAGCATGTGCTGCTGTAACAATATTGAACATTTTTCTATATTTTTGTACTGTACTTTCTATATACTTACACATTCTATTCAAATATATTTACTTAAATAAATGTAAATCAAAATATAAAGTGCAGCTTGGTTTATGTATGCAGATGAGTATTTTTATCATAGCTAATTTCTTTAAATTACTTAGCATAAGATCCCTATCTGCCAAAAGTGTTCTTTCCGGATCCCGTATCCCGGGATCCCGGTCCATTTTTAGTCCCGAAAATCCCGGGATATTTTTTCCTAAATCCCAGGATTTTCGGGACTACATTTTAAATAAATTAGTCTATAAAAAATGTTTAATACAAGAAAAATACAACTTTTAACACTCAAAAAATATATAAAAAATCGTGTAAGCAAAAAAATATTTTTTGACAACATTTGGACAACCCCAAAATTAAAAAAAAAATTAGTTAGAAAACTCAAAACATAAAAATTTTTAATTTATAAAATAAAATGACGAATAAAATTGTTTGTGCTTAAAATTTTTTGTTTAAGAAAAAATAAATTTATATTTATTTCTGAAGAAAATTGGTATTCTCAGTCTTAGCGAAAGCACAAATATTAATTACTTAATAAAAATGATTAAGTAAAACTGAAAACTGGTACAAAACTAGTTTCAGAAACCTTACTTAAGCATATTTTGAATTGAATTGTGTCGTTCTTAAAGAAACGGAAACTCAAAAACTGAAAAAAAATTCATTAATTTGAAAAAATAAATTAATAAATTTAAATTAATGTTTATTTATTTAAGCTAAAACTATCAGTTTTCCAATAAAACCTTTGGAAAGGAATTTTTTAATTTTTTTAAAATGCATTTTACTTGTAAAAGAACAAATCCCGAAAAATCCCGGGATCCCGGGATTGCAATTTTCAGTCCCGAAAATCCCGGGATTGCGAAATGCCTTCGAAATCGAAAGCCCTAATGGAAACCAATGCAAAATTTTCGATAATTTGAAAAATATTTCTGAAACACAAAAACGTTCAATTGAAAGTTTACAATTTTTACAAATTCAATTAGATATAAATTTTTTGATTAATGAATTGGAGAAATTGCAAGATTTAATAATATTTTTAAGAATGGGAATTCTAGGAAGAAATATTTGAAATAAGAAAGAAATATCAAAATTCAATATAAATAGTAAAAAATTAAGATATATAAAAAGTGGAATTTTGGAAAGAAATAAAAACTTAATGGTTTAGTAATGAAACATTTTATAAAATAGAAATTTTACCAATATCAAATATTGAATATAAAGAAATCTATTTAATAGAATTTGAATATATACTACACTCTAAACGATTTCTGTTGAATTTTACTGCTACTATCGTCGGCAACACATTTCGAACTGAAAATGCTTAAAGTCACATACGTGGTTTTTTACATTTATGCGCTCGCATTTTACACATTTCTTTGCCCAGTGAGCGAGAGACACATTGGGCAAAGAAATGTGTAAATTTAAGAAATTTGCAAAATAGCTATTTTTCTTCCCCCTTCCCTTGTAACTAAACTACAAATATGGAATTAAAACGCTTTGACTTTTGGTTTGTTTTGTTTTATTTTATTTCACTTTGAGTATTAGAATTTCACATGCTTTCATTTCAATCTTGACGAAATACTTAAATCTAATTTGAACCACCAGAAATGCGCACGTGTGCATTGGGCAACTTATTTCTTTTGTAATGGGAAAAGTGTTTGAGCACATGATTATAAATTGTTTTCGAATTATATGCAATAAATTCACATAAATTTACAGAACACTTGTATGCGTTTCATTACTACGGATGCACTTATACATTTTATAGATACCTCAACAGTTAATAAATAAATAACTATTTATAAATAAAAAGAAACCGACTGAGCCGCACCGACTGTGTCGCAGGAAAGTTGACATCAAAACTGACAACTGAGAGCTGGTGAGAGAACTGAGAGAAACTGTGTTCGTTTAAGTCTAGAAATAAGCATTTTTTTACATAAATGATTTGCTTATACTTTTTCGTGTGGAGAGAATTAGGCAAGTGTTTTATTTCAACACATTTTTTCAACATTTGTATTGAAAGTTAAGTATTTTTGTTTGCATATTTTAGTTTTACATTAATTTGTATCTATAATTAGGCTATTCCTGATTTTTTGTATGAAATAAGCAGAAAAGTCACAAAATTTACCCAACAGCCGAAAATTCAGCAAAAATTTGCTATAGTTTCAATACCAATTTTCAACAAATATTTTAGAGTGTAAGTAATGAAACAGTTTTTGATTTTGAAAAGGATAATTTTATGGAAAATAAATTAAGACAAAGTCATAAATGTATTCAGAATCTAATAAAAAATGAGTATGATAATTGTTCAATAAAAATAAATAAGAAATTAGAAATAAGAGAAATCGAAAAAGAACTAATTATAACAAAAAATTTAAATAAGACAAAAATAATAACAAATTGTAATGATGTAAACTATGAAATAAGAGGAAATAATTTTATAGAATTTAAGAATTGCACAGTAAATATTAATAATATTATATTCACAAATTTAGAAGAACAATATCATAATCTTACCATTTTACGAATAGCTAAAATTAACAAAGGAAATCCATACTCTAGAAGATTTAAACATAAAACACATCGAAAATCAAGAAAAACTCGAAGAACTAAAAGTTGTAAATTCAAAACATACACTTATTTCAATCATATATTTTATTTGCATTCATTGTGACAATTTTGATCATGATACAATATTACAACTCATTTGAATTTTTCAACTTAATGCGAAATTCATACACTCTAAACGATTTCTGTTGAATTTTACTGCTACTATCGTCGGCAACACATTTCGAACTGAAAATGCTTAAAGTCACATACGTGGTTTTTTACATTTATGCGCTCGCATTTTACACATTTCTTTGCCCAGTGAGCGAGAGACACATTGGGCAAAGAAATGTGTAAATTTAAGAAATTTGCAAAATAGCTATTTTTCTTCCCCCTTCCCTTGTAACTAAACTACAAATATGGAATTAAAACGCTTTGACTTTTGGTTTGTTTTGTTTTATTTTATTTCACTTTGAGTATTAGAATTTCACATGCTTTCATTTCAATCTTGACGAAATACTTAAATCTAATTTGAACCACCAGAAATGCGCACGTGTGCATTGGGCAACTTATTTCTTTTGTAATGGGAAAAGTGTTTGAGCACATGATTATAAATTGTTTTCGAATTATATGCAATAAATTCACATAAATTTACAGAACACTTGTATGCGTTTCATTACTACGGATGCACTTATACATTTTATAGATACCTCAACAGTTAATAAATAAATAACTATTTATAAATAAAAAGAAACCGACTGAGCCGCACCGACTGTGTCGCAGGAAAGTTGACATCAAAACTGACAACTGAGAGCTGGTGAGAGAACTGAGAGAAACTGTGTTCGTTTAAGTCTAGAAATAAGCATTTTTTTACATAAATGATTTGCTTATACTTTTTCGTGTGGAGAGAATTAGGCAAGTGTTTTATTTCAACACATTTTTTCAACATTTGTATTGAAAGTTAAGTATTTTTGTTTGCATATTTTAGTTTTACATTAATTTGTATCTATAATTAGGCTATTCCTGATTTTTTGTATGAAATAAGCAGAAAAGTCACAAAATTTACCCAACAGCCGAAAATTCAGCAAAAATTTGCTATAGTTTCAATACCAATTTTCAACAAATATTTTAGAGTGTAATTAGTTACGTGCCAAACGATTGGTAATAAACAATTCCCATACTCACAAGTGTTTATTCTAAATTGCATAAAGAAAAGACACTTGTGGAGCTAATTACAAAAACGCAGTGGCAACCGCCCAGATACTTCTTTGCCACTGCGATCGTACAAAAGAGCTTTTGGGAGTATAACAAAGAAATTTGAGTTGGTTCTTTGTGATTGGTAAATCTAAAGATTGCTATTGTTTGAAAAGTTTTAAGCAACAATTATAAATATCAATGTACAGTAGAAGTCATGACAGTTTTTAGTTCAGTGCAGTTCAAGTCAAGTTCTAGTTTGGAACCCTTAAATCAGCAATACTTACTTATATCCAGCAACAAGAAAAATAAGAGAATAAAGATAAAATAAAACATTTATTTAGTTCTTATTATTTAAACGGAAAGTAGGAGGAATTATAGAACAGTACTTCCAAAGAAGATTCCCATCAGAATCTGAGGAAGTAATATGCAGATAAGTAGTTTATGCTAAGTATTATTGATGATGTTTGCAGATAGATATTTTTAACACACGTTTTAACAGTTACAGGTTAAAGGTATGTTTACCAAACTTTCTGAGAAGGTGCGTGCACCTCCCAAAATGCCAAATATAACACAAACTCAAAAAAAAAAGTCAGATAAGTATGTTATGCTTAGCACGGCAGTATGTCTAATTTTTCTTTCATAAAAATTGTAAACCCTGCCTCTGTTGTTAACTGTGTTAACCTAATTTTTTGTGTAAAAATACCTGGCAACAACATAGTACAAATTTTGATTGTCAATAAAATCGTGAATTTCGATGTTTTTGGTCTCGTAATTCTTTCCTGTTCTTCTTCTCTACTTTTGTTTATTCCGTTTATTGTATTATTTTTCCTTTTAGTTCTTTTAACTCTTTTTCATTTATTTTACAGTTTCTATTGGTCTTTTTCCTGTAGTATGTATTGTTGTCATTATAAAATTCTACTGCTGTTATTACTCTTGTCATTATCCTTAAATGTTCGTTTATTGTTCCATGTACCCTTTCTATATCAGAATTTTCTGTTTTGATTTGTGCTGAAGAATAATGTACCTATATTTTTATTGTATTCAAATATTCCAGTAAATATGAATTGTTGAATTCACTAAAACGTATTTGTTCGGTTTTCCAAATATTGCATTTCTATAATTTATTGTCTCTATTAATGTTGTAGTGGCACTTGCCTCAGCTATAAGTAATTATTATTGTTTTTCTCACACTATAGCGAAATTACTTTTACCACAGTTAAATTTCAATTTTAAAACGAATGTTCACTAACGCCATCTAATTGTCAAAAGTTTCATGCACCAAAGTCTTGCCTCGACTAGTTGACGTTTACGGATCAGAGATCCTCACTGAAAGACACTGTTTCATGAACCACAGTAAAAATTCATTGCCTTTCTTCAAGTTCAGACACATTCCCATTCACAACTTTGAATCTGAACAGACATTCGCGCACAGCGCACAAAGGCAACGAGCAACAGTGAATATTCATCAAAGACAGTGAATATACACCAAAGGCAGTGAATATTCATTGCTTTTTTGATGTCTCATTGCCTTTGAACGAAAGCAACGAACTCGAGAGAATTATTCGTTGTTCGTCGCACGTTGCTCGTTGCTTCAAGAAATATTTTCACTCAGTGTTGCATTGGCGATTTGATGAATAACACTTTAAGTAACCAATATTTGAAATAATATACAAACAAATTAGAACTTTTTTGTCATACAAAAATTCATTCATAAAATGCTTCAAAATTAAGGTAAATTTTCATCTTAAAAAAGTTTAAATTCATGTATGATAATTTTAGTCGGTATTTTTTTTGTCCGTTGAGGGAAAAAAGGTTTTATTTTGTGGGAAATTCCGAGCGAAGTCCATGGCATCACTGCCGAGAAGTGATGCAAATACATTACTGCGTAGTATTGCAGTATAAAATTACAAGAGTCCGCCTTCATGTAGTTTGCAGTTGTTATTAAAAACAATATCGTCGCTATTGTGTAATCAAATTAACAAAAAAAGAAATTCTTGATAATTAAACTGAGACCATTTGTATATGCAGAAAAAAGTAACCAAAAAAAACCAGAAGTCTTCAGTGACGTCACGACAAAGTCACTGTTCACACGAAGGCGGCGGCATCTTTGTGTATAACCATTTTTGACGCATCAGGTGGGAGCTCTATAGTCCAACCGCGGCCATTTAAAGTACATTTAGAAGCGAACTGTGAAACTCGATTTGACATTTAAGCACAATTTAAATGGGAAATGCCATTTAAGTGACGACTGTGAAACCGAACCTTAAAGTTTTATTCATCAAATCTCCAATGCAACACTGAGTGAAAATCTTTCTTGAAGCAACGAGCAACGAGCAATGTGCGACGAACAACGAATAATTCTCTCGAGTTCGTTGCTTTCGTTCAAAGGCAATGATACATCAGAAAGGCAATGAATATTCACTGCCTTTGGTGTATATTCACTGCCTTTGGTGAATATTATGAATATATGTTTCTGGTGAGAGTGAACTTCGGAAGCATTCGCGTTGATGAGCCTAGTGCTTGCTTGCCTTTTTGGTATGTATGCGTATGGCACATTCTCATTCATTTTTTGATAGTGTGGCTCAAAACTAGAAAAGTGAGCATTCATGCCGTTCACTGTTACGGATATTGTTAATTTTCTTTTTTTTTGGCTAAGTTCTGGAAGAGAAGCGTTAGCTAATCAATTTGCGCCAAATCACGTCTTGAAACCGAGCCTACGTTTCGCCAAAAGAAATTTGTGTCGGTCTTTTCGTTGACCAGCAGCAGTCTAGTAAAGATCATTTTTAAAAAAGTTTAAAAATTCAATTTGCTATACAAATTTTTTTTTTGTTTCAAACATTTCCAAAGGAAATTAATTTTGTCTAAATAATTAGATTTTTTTTATAAATGAACGCTAAAGAAAAAAGTAAGTAATTTAACTATTTTAAAATTTTCCGATAATTTAAAATTCTTCATTAATTTCTACATGAAATTAATTTAATTTCCATTTTTTTTCATCTCCCAATCAGCGAAATAGTTTTAACAAGTGGATTTTGCCAAGACAAAATTCAGTCAGAAAAGGCAAATTTTTAACTTAACTCGATGAAAACCAAAATTTTAAGGTGAGACTAATTTGATGCATTGAATTTTTTTTGTTTTTTTTTAACTGATCGGGGTATTCCCAAAAGAAACTAGTAAGAGAATTATCTTCGGTCTGACCAAAGCTATAATAACCTGCACATGCGAGTACGATACATTCTGAGACCACATGTTACTAATTTTATCGAAAATCGGTATATTATTGATAGTTTTTCGATAATTTATCGATAATTTATCGATAATTTTTCGATAATTTATCAATAATTTATCGATAATTTTTCGATAATTTATCGATTTTTTTCGATAATTTATCGATTTTTATCGATAATTTTTCGATTTTTTATTGATAATTTTTCGAAAATTATCGAAAATTTATCGATTATTTTCCAATATTTATCGATAATTTTAGTTTCCTGATCCATTTAAAAATTTTGTTCCATTTCCATTTTGTTCCGGTCCAATTCCATTTCGTTCCCATTTCGTTCCCGACCTCATTTCCAACCCAATGCAAAAAACCACATCCAAATCGGTTCAGTATTTCTCAAGTTAAACGAAAATAATATAAAATTGGCGGCCATTTTGTATGGGAGGTAGGCGTGGCTCTTATCCGATGTTGCCCATTTTCAATACCGTCCAATCATTCGCCAAAATAAGAGGAATCCCAAAATTTGGAGGCGATCGGTTAAGTATTTCTCAAGATAAACGAAAATAATATAAAATTGGCGGCCATTCTGAATGGGAGGTAGGCGTGGCTCTTATCCGAAGTTGCCCATTTTCAATATCGTATGACAGTTATCTTGCGAAATGACGGACAGACGGACATGGACTAATGGACTCAGGAGGTGATGCTGATCAAGAATATATATACTTTTCCATACCGGACACACCACCTTATGGGCGTTACAAACGGTGTGACAAAAACAATATACCCTTGGACACTAGTGTGCAGGGTATAAAAATACCCAAATTTTTAGATTGTCTACATATATCTAACCTCGGAAATTAAGGTTTGTTTGGAGTTGCTAAACTCTCTCATTCGTTTATGTTGGTGCCAATTTCTTTGGGTAAATATCATAATTTCGATCTTTCCTTTAATTTCAAATTTCTAACTCATTGCCTTATGTATGCAGATTGGCACCTTGGTTTGTACAAACAAATAGGGCGAGACTCCAACACGAAAAAGCTTTTGTTTAAACGAAGCCTGAAAGGAGGCATTTCGGCTTCTCTTCATCAGTTTGGCGAAATGGCGGCGCGGTTAAGGTCGACGAAGGTGTAGTGCGTGGCGGTGGTAAAAATACAAAAATTATTAGCAAAGAAAAAAAAAAAGAAATTCGTTTAAAAATAGGAAATTTGTCTAAAAAGGGATTGAATGAAAATTAAATTTTAATTGATTAATGAAAAAAAAGAACTAAGTAGAAGAAAATAAGAAATAATTAGTAAAAAGTCTTCAGACATGAAAAGATTTTTTTTTTAAAAGCTAACAATTTAAAATATATTGTGAATTTCTTTTAGAAAAATTAATTAGTTAAATAAGTGGAAATTTAGAAAATTTGGCCAAATATGTGAAACTGTTTAAAATGGTAAAATATGTTAAGTAGTTTTTTTTCGTTATTGCATTTCCCGTTTTAAACAAAAGAATGTGGGTACCGTTATAACAAAAGTGCAAACCAAATTTTGCGAGAACAATTAACCAAGAACAAAAATTATTTGAGCCATCGATTTTTTTTGTATGTGGCAATGCTGCTGATTAAAGCTTTTTTTCTCTCTCTCGAAAATTATTGCAATTGGTTTTTGCTTTTGTTATTTTTTTTGTACATACATAAAAATTAGTTTTATTCTACTTAAATGGAATTAATAAGAAAAAGTTTAAAAGTAAAACAGTTTTAAAACCAGTGTCTCAAAGGCCAAAATGTGTTAACAATAGCAGCAAGAGAACATAATTATCATCTCTATTTTCCAACAACAGCGTTAGCATGCCGTCTCTTCGAAAGATCTTTGGACGTGGAAGCAACGATATCGTAATGTGAGTTCATTCCTTTTCTTTGATTCTTTTTTGTAACTCAGTTCTCTGTTTACATTTATTGGTTACCAGATTTATGATTAAAATTTTGTCACACTGGTTTTTTGACCTTAAATTTGCGCTAATGTATATAAAAATTGTAATTCTATATGTATATACAATTTTTTCCCTTTTCTCTAGTATAGTGAGTAATAATCTTAAATGCACTAGTTGTAACCATTATTCCCTATGATTTAATCTTAATTCTTTTTCATTATTTAATTTTTTTTATTTACAATTTATTTTATTTTCTCTCTTTGATACCAATGCGTATTTCGATTAAAATAAGTTCTAAAGTTGAATTAAATCTTGTACTAATGAATAAATTTCGAATAATATGAATTTCACATTAGTAATAAAATCAAAATGATTTCGTGCTAGACCCTTCAATAACTGTTTGATTTCCCTTCTTTTGGTGTAATCTGTTGTGAGTAAACATAAATGGGATCACACATAAATTCGGTTGGTTTTGGTGAGCATGGTTGGGTGGGCGAACGATAGTGCCAATTACATCCGCGCATTATTTCCTTGCATCTCTTGCAGACGAGTTCCTTAAATGTTATATTAACTCTTCCTCTCTTATGTCGTTTTTCCCTCCTTATTTTCTATAAATTTTCTTTTCATTCTCTTAGTTGTTTAGCACGCAAATAATAAATTTATAATAATAAATTTGCAGAAAAGCCCAGAAACCCCCCCATCCGACGAGCAATAAGGCCGGTACTACTGCGTGCACTGCTTTCCTCTGCCTCCACTAACACCTACCAACTATACTTCAATACGTTATATGTTACAATGTCTGACTGTTTCTGTCCACTATTGGTGCTATAAACAAATGTTTACTAAATTTGTCAATGAATGTAAAAAATATTTGTCGTTCTACAATGTACAAATCTCCGTGTATTATTGCATTTACTGTATTTGGTGTTGGGCTCTTCTTAAATCTTATTTTTGTTTCATGTCTATAATGTTTTGCTTGTTGACAAATTTCACAATTAATAATATATCTTGTTATTAAACTTTTTAAATTTGGATAATAATATTTGGATTTCAATTCCTTATAATTTTCATCAATTCCTCTATGATTTAATTTTTTATGTTCCTCTTCAATTTTTTCAAATGCTAACTCCTCCATAGGTAGATCGATTAATTTCATTGTATATTTTTGCAATTTGAAATTATTGTTACTAAAATGTTCGATAAATATTTCTTGAAATTGTGTAAAAACTTTTTCGTCTTCAAAATAAATTCCTACTATTCCCTTTAAATCAAAATTCCTCAAAATGTTTACTATTTTTTGCTGTGTCTCCCAAATATATCTTTGGTATATAATATCTTTTATTTTTATTAATTCTTTCTTCTTTAAAATTCTGTTTTTTGGCAATCTTTTATTTATTATAAAAATTATAAATTATAAAAAATTATAAATTATAAAAAATTATAAATATTGAAAAAATGTATGGCTTTTTCCGAAATTAAAATATGATCGTTTAGATCTTCTTGTGCACCTGTCATCTGTTTCAACATCCGAATCTTCGTCAACTTCCATTTCAACATTTTCATTTATTTGCAATCTACTTAAAAAATCTGCGACATTTTACTCTTTTCCTTTGATATACTCGATATCAAAGTTGTATTCATTAAATTGGATCTTCCACCTTTGCAACTTTGCATTTGGTTCTTTTATATTTGATAACCACACTAATGGTTTATGATCCGTTTGAAGTTTAAATTTTCGTCCATAAATGTACGGTCTGAAATATTTTACTGCCCAGACTATGGCTAGTAACTCTTTCTCAATTGTACTGTAATTTTTTTCACTATCACAAAGTGTTCGACTTGCATAACAAATGGGATGTCCATTCTGTGAAAGAACGTCTCGTAATGCGTTTCCACTTGTGTCTGTCGTAAGCAGAAATTGTTTGTTGAAATCTGGATATATCAGAATCGGCTAATCTGTTAGTAATTCCTTTAACTTTTCGAAAGCATTAAAGTAGTCGGTGTCATTTACATCTATTTTTTCCCCTTTTCTTAAATACTTTATTATTGGGTAAGCTATAATAATCTTTTATGAATTTCCTGTAATATCCTGTTATTTCCAAGAATGATTTTATTTCATTTTGCGTTTTTGGTAGTTCGATTTTTTGTATGATTTCAATCTTTTTATTATTAGGCTTTAATCCATCTCCTGTTATTACATGATCTAAAAAATTACATTTATCTATTTGTATCTTTAAGTTAAATTCTCTTAATTGTTTGAAAATTATCGTTATATTTTCTAAATGTTCCGGGATGCTAGTACTGAAAATCAAAATATCGTCCAAGTACACAACGCAAATTTTATTTATGAATTCTTTCAATACAAAATGCATCATTCGTTGAAATGTAGCTGGTGCATTCTTCAATCCAAAGGGCATTCTAACATACTCGTAATGTCCTGATGCTGTAGAAAAAGCTGTCTTACTATGATCCTTGGGGTCTACCAAAATTTGGTGGAAACCCTTGGCAAGATCAAGTGTAGTGAAGTACTGTGCTCTTCCAAACTTATCGAAAATCTCACCAATGTTCGGTATTGGAAATTTATCTTCCACAGTTACTTGGTTCAACTTTCTGTAATCTATTACCAATCTCCATTTTTGTATACCTGAATTGTCCAATTTCTTGGAAACCATCCAGATTGGAGCGTAATATGGCGAATGACTATGCTTTATTATTCCTTGTTCTAACATTTCTTCGATTTGTTCTTTTATTTCCTTTTCAAAAACTTGTGGTGGTCTATAACTCTTTGTATAGATTGGTCTACTTGTTTCCGTGTCAATTGAATGCATAATCTGTTTTACTCATGTCAATCTATCTCCTTCTATGAAAAATAAATCTTCATTTTCACTTATTACTTTCCTTAAATATCTTTTTTCCTCTTCATTCATGTCCTTTTTTATCAACTTGTTTTTTTTTCGTTTGTTTCTTCCATCGTGATTTCGCTTTCATTTACTATTTTCTTTAAATATTCTTCTTTTGCTTCTATTTTTTTATTTGTGCATTTTCTTCTTTTTCTTTTCCAAGTTTTGACTTTCTTTTGTTTATTTTGTATTTCTTCATTTATCTTTTTATTTATTTTCGATTCCAATTTTTATTTCAATTTTTTTGTACTTTTTATTTGTTTCCTTCGGTTGGCTAGAAGGATTTGTTGAAATAATAGAGAAATCTTTACTGGTAGCGTTTCCTTTCAATGATGATGAATATGAATTATTTTTTAACTCTTCAACTTCATTGCTTCCCCCTAAAAACGGAATTTTTGAATATTCAATCTTGAGGCTACTGTCCCCTTAATGGTATTAGAATGTTATTTCCCAAAATTCCATCGAATGTTTTGTTGTTTGGAAATTTCATTACCAAAAATTTCATTACTTTATTTCCTTTTATTCCAAATTCCTCAGGTAAGTAAGTACATACGTATCTGTCTATAATCGTTATTCCATTCGTTGTCACGATAACCCTTGGTTTTTCCTCTAACCTTTCTACTTGTTTTGGAAAAATTCCTTCCTTAATGACGGATGTCTCTGCCCCTGTATCTACCAATAGTTTTACAGAGAATCCGCAGATGTTTACTTCAATTATTGGAAGCTTCCTGTTTCCGAGGCCGTTGATGGAAAATTTTCAACCAACACTTCATCTACCTCCATGGGTTCCGGGATTCTACGCTGAGTAGAATTTTGTCCGTACAGAACACGGTATTATTCCACGTTTGTCTTGTCAACGTATTATTTCTATTATTGCCTTGTTCTACTCTTTGAAAGTTTCCTCTTTCTTGATTATCGTTACTTCGGAAATTATTTTACCTTGTTTGATTATTATTATTCTGTCTAAAAATGTTTTTCTCTGTAATTATTCTCTCTTAGTACATTGTTATTGTTAAAATTTTGTCTGAAATTACCTTCCCTACAATTGTTAACCCTATTTTGATTTCTACTGTTGTTAAAATTTTGTCTGAAATTATCTCTTCTGAAATAATTTTCTCAACTCTGTTCATTATTATTATAATTGTTTTCTTTATTTTGTTCATAGCCAACATATTTATACGTCTGATAATTTCTTTTCTCATTCCTCGTCCAGCCATTTTCTTCCAACAATCTATACCCTACCTGTAAGGTACCTATATTCTTTCCTATCATTAACGCACTTGCAATTATTGGAATTTTTTCTTTGAATATTGAATACTCATTCTTTATTGGCTCATAGTCCTTTACAGACTCCTTATCCTCGGATAAGAAGTATTTATTATTCAATCTTATTAAAGTTGTGTTCAATTCGTTGAACAAATTTGTAATATTTCCCTTGTTCATTGTTCCTCTCTAGATCTCTCATCAGATCATACGCCTACTATTATCACAATAAAGTATGCGCCAAGTTCTGAGGCCAATCCACCAGATAAACTGACCAGCAAACTCACAAACTGGCTCAAATATCGAAAGTATATAAGCTCCCACATTATCCCTAATGTGTCACTAAAAACGAAAGTTGAAATACACACAGCTGTTAGTAATTTCACACTCTTGCTTTCCCAAGCAGCTGCAGCGGCCACTCCCGCCCAAATCCCAAAAAGCTCAACTCGCAGCTATGGAAAGTGTACTCCAAAGGACATAGAGCAGTTAATAAAAAATAAAAGGAAAATACGTCGCGATTGGCAAAACAACAGATCCCCAAATCTGAAAAAACAGCTTAATGATGTCTCTCGAATTCTAAAAAAGCAGCTTGAGAGGAAATCCGAAAGAGAATTCCAGCTATTTGTTGAACATCTCGCACCCACAAAATCAACAAACTACTCGCTCTGGCGAGCTGCAAAAAATATGAAAAAACCAATACTGACAGAACCCCCTCTAAGGCTGCCAAATGGAAACTGGGCCAGAAGCGATGCAGAAAAGGGTGCAGCTTTCGCCAACCACCTAAAAACCGTGTTCACCCTGAACACGACAGCTGGTGATATCCCAATACCAACATTAATCCCACATAATATGGAGGCAATAAACAAAAGCTTGGACCCGAAAAAAGCACCAGGACCGGACTTGATAACGCCCACAATGATAAAAGAACTGCCATCAGTTGCAATAAACCATTTATTGCACATATTAAACGCAATCCTTAGAAAATGTCGCTACCCAGATAATTGGAAACTTTCCCAAGTTACAATGATTCCCAAACCTGGAAAAAATCCCAACAATATGACTTCATACCGTCCCATAAGTTTGCTCTCTGTGCTATCGAAACTCTTCGAAAAACTTCTAAATAAAAGTTATTTTACCCAAAATAACAGAAAAACAAGTGATTCCCGATCACCAGTTTGGCTTCCGCGGAAAGCATGGTACTATAGAGCAAGTGCACCGCATTGTAGATTCAATAAAAGGCACTTTCGAAAACAAACCGTACTGCTCCGCTGTTTTTCTCGATATCACCCAGGCCTTCGATAAAGTCTGGCACGAAGGACTTATTTACAAATTACAGCATATTCTCCCCGCTAATATGCACTGCCTACTTAAAAATTATCTCATGAATAGAAAATTTGTAGTAAAATATAAAAGCTTTGTCTCCCGAAAATACGAAATACTGGCCGGAGTACCACAAGGAAGTGTCCTTGCGCCCCTGTTATATATTCTCTATACTGCAGATATGCCCAAAAGTGATAGAACTCTTATACCTTTTACTGACGACACTGCTATCCTGTGCTGTCACTCAAACCCAGACATGGCAACTCTTTACGTGCAAACACATTTGGACAATCTAAGTAATTGGTTGTCACGATGGAAAATCAAAGTCAACGAATCAAAAAGCTGCCACTTAACCTTCACCCTAAGAAGGGGCACGTGTCCTGCTCTGAAGATAAACGGCCAAGTTGTGCCCGAAAGTACCGAAACCAAGTACCTTGGAATGCATCTTGATCGCCGACTCACATGGCATAAACATATTGAATCCAAAATCACTCAGATCAAATTAAAGCAATTGGAACTAAATTGGCTAATCTCAAGGGCATCAAAGCTAAATCTCACATACAAAGTCCAAATATACAAAAGTATAATAAAACCCGTATGGACATATGGAATTGAACTCTGGGGCACTGCCTCTCCCTCGAACGTGGAAAAACTCCAGAGAGTCCAATCTAAAATCCTGAGACAAATTGCCAGAGCCCCTTGGTATATAAAAAATATTAACATCCACAGAAACCTGAATATACCTGCAGTAAAAGACGAAATTCCGAAATTTACCTCGAAGTACAAGCAGAAGCTCATGTTTCACCCAAACATTCTAGCTAGAAATTTACTGAGACCTCTGAATCCCTCACGTCTCAAACGAAACTAATATATTCCCCATATATTAGTTACGATAACTCTACATTACCTAAATCAATGGATATAGGGCAAATAGTTTTAATCTGAATATTATAAAAATAAGCTGAATTTTTGAAAAATGATTGTTAGACCTAAGTTATTATAGGTGATTCAATTGAATAAAATTACTATCAAAAAAAAAAAAAAATAAGACTCCGCTTGTTCCTCAAACACTGGTGTCCAGGATGAAATATGTGATAAATATCTCTCCGCTTTTATTGGATTTGCTGGTTCGCAAAAATCCCGTGGCAACATTTATTTATTTCAACTTTAAACGGTTTCTTTGAGCGCTGAGAATCCTTCTTGAATCTGTTGATTATTTAACTTTAATTGTATGGACGCGACGTTGCCTCTATTCAGCTTTGCCGCTTCTTGTCCCTATTCGTTATTAATCGTTCCTGTTTTAATTGTGAACGTCACGTTGTTTGCGTTTAACTCTTTCACTTGTTGTCCGTAATTTTCAGGATATTTGCAGTATAATTGCTGAGTTTCCCGACTGCGCCAGTAATAAGTCCTTCCTCAATCCTGGGAATCTTCTTTGGAAGTACTGAGTTCTTTAATTCCTCCTACTTTCCGTTTAAATAATAAAAACTAAATATTTTATTTTATCTTTATTCTTTTATTTTTCTTGTTGCTGGATATAAGTAAGTATTGCTGATTTAAGGGTTCCAAACTAGAACTTGACTTGAACTGCACTGAACTAAGAACTGTCTTGACTTCTACTGTACATTGATATTTATAATTGTTGCTTAAAGCTTTTCAAACAATTGCAATCTTTAGATTTACCAATCACAAAGAACCAACTGAAAGTTCTTTGTTATCCCAGCAAACATTTGGGTTTGATATCGACTCGAGAACGACTCGGTATCAAAGGTTTTTCTCTAATGTCGAACGTTTGAAACCGAATCGATACCGACTCGATAATCATAGCTTTCTCAATAAAAAGGGGAGTTAGTTCTCGAGTCGAGAAAAGGGTTAGTTCTCGAGTCGGTTTCAAACGTTAGTTCTCGATTCGAGAAAAGGGTTAGTTCTCGAGTCGGTTTCTAACGTTAGTTTTACATTAGAGAAAAGGGTTAGTTCGGTTTCAAACGTTAATTCTCAAATCGACTTCAAAAAAAGAGTGAAACGTGAATTAATTAATTTTAAAATTGTATTTTTGTTTTTATTGCTTATTTTATAAGTAGAGATCATTTTTTTTTACACTAAACAAAATAAAAGGTACAGATATAATTTAAAAATTAAATTATTAACGTTTCACTTTTTTATTTGTTGAAGTAACCTTTTGAAAACGAGTCGAGAATCACATTAGTTATCGACTCGAGAAATAGGGTTTTTCTCAACCATTTGAGACTCTGTTTGCGGCGTATATACAAATTTCACATTATAATTTACTGGTTGATCCTATACAGCGATTTGGACAACCTATGTAGGTATCATTCATAGAGGCGTTATCAAGGCGATGTTGACATCGATGGATGTTGGCATCGTCCGGATGGCGTCATATGCGGTAACTTGTAATTGCTGAGGGTTGCAGGGCTATCTATTAGAATGCAATAGAATAGTTACGCTTTAAACGTACGGGTCGGGTGGGTCTAACCAAATTTCTAGCTAGAATATTTGGATGCAGCTAGAATACTTGATGTACGCTTAGGGATCTCATCGGAAATGGTCGGTATTTGTAAATCTCGATGGATTTGTGCATTTCTTATAAACCATGGAGCTGCTACGATTTGACGCAGAACTTTCGACATCATTTTTATCAGAATTTTCTCAAAAAGTTTTGATAGGGTAGAGAGTAAGCTTATTGGGCGATATGACCTCACATTCGTGGGGTCTTTTCCCGGTTTCGGGATCATCGTGATCTGCGGCAGCTTCCAGTCAGTTGGGTAGTGATTAATTCTTAATATAGCATTATATATGTGTAATAAGTGAGTAACAGCAATTGATGCCAGCTCTTCGCTATTTTAGCCGTTATTAAGTCATGACCTGGAACTTTTTTTGGGTTCAACTTGGCAATATCAACCATAAGTGCTTTTATTCTGATGAGTAGTGGGTTAAAATTTGACCCTGGTTGCAAGCTGTGGTGACGAGTAATTTACAGTTGGGTGGTTTTGAGTAAATACATTTTGTAGGTGAATTCCAAAACCGGTACCTTTTCCGGCATCACTTCTAGCCCAGTCTCCGTTGGGTAAACAATTTGGCGATTCTGCAATAATGGGTCGTTTTCAGTTTTTTGTGGCACGCCAAAGTGAGTAATTTGTTGATCAAGTCGGTGTAAGCTTTTCCATGAATTTATGCAGATCATTCTCGTTTTTCGCCATTAGTTCATTTTTAAGTTTTCGTGTCAGCTTTTTTTTCAGTCTTATTGATCTCTTTTAAGAGCGCAGCTATATTTTGCGGCACAAATTAATTTTTTTGGGTAGTGGTATTGATTATGGGGTCGCTGCCAGTGCGGCGTTTGTAAGCAGAAGGGTAAAGCTACATACTGACACATTCAGTTGCTCCTCAGTTTTCCGTGACACATGTAGGGTAATGTGTGAACTTATATATCGATACCTTAAAGCACAACCATCCTATGTCCATTTTTTTAAAACTCTAAAAAATCAAAAACAAGTTTTCAAATTGTTATGTTTTCTATGTAAATGGATTTTTTTCCCCTCATTTTTCAATTACTTTCATCACGATTCCCAAAAACCACTATAGTCTATCTGATGCAGCTTCTTCTCAGGAATCCAAAAATGCCAAAAACTCGAATTTCATGAAAACGGACATAGGATGGTTGTGCTTTAAGGTATCGATATTTTTTGAATTTAAGCCAATTTGTATTTATACTAGTGAGTTTGTCGGGTGGATTGACTTCTGAATTCGGGGTATATTTTACTGTAATAATAGTGGGAGTGTGGTCAAACGAGTTCCACTGAAAACTCAATGGTCAGTGACGATTAAGGGTTTTGATTACTGCAAAATCAATAACATCTGCAATTTTGCGTCTGTGTGATGGCCAGTATGTTGGCGTGCCTGACAAAACTACATCAAGGCCGAGTCTGCTGGTAGTATTCCATAGTATTCTTCCTTTGGGCGAAATCAGGCGAGAGCCCCAATATGTGTGTTTGGAATTAAAATCTCCAGCTACGAGAAATTTTTGGCCAAGGGTCGCAAAAAATGTCTGAAACTGCAGTTCTGATCCGCCTCGTGCTTTACCACCTGGGTGTTTAGTGTCGTACAACTTGTATCCGGGTATTTTAAAAAAGTGGTGTTGGGTCATATGGGTCTCTGAAATTAGCATGCAGTGTGAGTTGAGGAATTGAATAAGTTCCAATTTATGTTGGCATAAGCCGTTCGCGTTCCAGAAGGATATTTTTATCGCATGGTTTGTTATTTATAAGGGTCTGGATTAACATGTTTTGATTGTGTAACATCTCCTGCATCATAGTTTGCATGTCATTCATAAACTGCGACATGTTTTGCATAAACATCTGGAGTGTGTGTTCAAGGCCAATGTTCTGTTGAGCAGGTTGAATAACTGGAAGGTCTTGGGTATTGCCTTTGAATGCATTTGCGAATGAAAATGGTTGTTGTTGTGGTGCAGTCAAAGCTCCATTCCCTTAGAGTGGTGGGTATGATTTCATCTGGGTGATATTGGCTGGAGTAGGGTTTGACATCGTCGCAGGTGTTCCTCTGGAGGGCTTCGTTTGGGAAGAAACCTTATTTTTAAGGGTTTTATAGACTACACATCCTCTATAATTTGCGTTGTGATTTTTACCACAGTTACAACACTGACACTGACTTTACGGTGTAATAAATACCGCAGATTATATATGGGGTGGTGCTCGCCATTTTTTTAGGGTCTTTAGGTCAAATTCGAGTTCAATGCGGAAGAGGGGTTGGGGTAAATTGTCTCTGTTTTTTATGTTAGACACAGATCTAACCTTAAATTGTTGCTCTGTTAATGCGGCTTTTAGTTCATCGCTTTCAATAAAAGAGCCTATTCCTCTTATTACAACCATAAGACTTTTGCTGCTTTTGAGCTGGTACGTGTAATAGCTCCTTTTGCACTTATCGAAATTATCAATAACTTTTCGAAAATCTACCTCATTATAAATTTGAATTTTAGTTTCATGGATAGCGAACTTAAGAATGGGCATTACATGAAATCTGTTAGCACCAGCAATCTGTGTTATCAGATTGACAAGAGAATTTGAGTTTTTTTCTCTGAGATAAATTGACTGCGGCTTCGACGTTTTGGGTTTAGGGTCTGAATTTTCTTTTTCATACAGTAAAGAATATCTATTTTGGCCAAGATTTAGGCTGGATATTCGATTTGTATTTAAAAATCTTAGGCGTGTTGGTATTTTCTGGAGGGGTCGCTTGACGTTTTTGCATTGTAGGGTCTGGCTTTTGCAGGTAGCGGTGCATACCTGTCTGCACTGCCGAACCTGTAGTAGTTAGCGCGAGTGAATTTACTTTACTCTCTTTTTTCGCTGACTGGGGCTAATGAACAGACTTTTGGCACTTTTGAGGCTGCCTTCGCTGAGTTGCTTCCAGCTACTCACAGCAAGTTCACTTTGGACATTCAGAGTGAGGAATTAAGAGGCCTCTGGAGTGCCCTTAAGACTTCTTATAAGTCATGTCTGTCCTATCTGGAATCAGATCGAGAGGGGGAGGATATCAACGCGGATGTCGCTGTCAAGGCGAAGTATGCGCATACGTACCAGACGTATGTCAAATGTTTGGCAAAAATAAATGAGTTTATTCATTAGTTTGTCCTTAAGTCTTCGCCTGTGCCTCCGTCTGATAACATTCCTCCGGTTTTACCACTTGATACGCTTTTTCAGACTTCTCCGAAGCTTCCTCCGTGTGATGTAGACATTTTCCGAGGCGACTATCTCTCTTGGCCCACTTTCTGGGATTTATTCAGCTCCATCTACATTAACAATTCCCGATTAAGCAACGTTGAACGGCTCTTCGATCTGATTCAGAAAACCAAGGGAGATGCCCGTGAGATTGTGCAGAAATGCCCTTTGACCAACAATGGTTTTAATATCGCTTGGGAAAATTTAGTTAGCAGATACGAAAATAACCATAACCAAATCAAACTACATTTTGAACTTCCAGTGCTTACTGCTGAGACCGCTTCGGGAATCAAGTCGCTCCAGAGCGGAGTTGACAATTGTTTAAATATTTTAAAAAGTTTCGGTGTGGATACCTTGCATTGGGATTCGATCCTGATCTACCTTTGTGTGCAACGATTGCCTCAAAGCATGGTAGTTATCTGGGAGCAGGGTATCACCGACAAAGCCGAAATTCCCAACTTGGACCTATTCTTAACAGATAGGTTTAGGACTCTTGAGTGTTTGGACATGAAGGCTCCTACTTGCAGTAGTTCTCTTTCGAGAAAATCTTCAATTTTAAGTCAAACTCAAAATAATCCGAGAAAGTTTAATTCTTATCATGCTAAGGTAGCTAATAGAGATGGGCGCGTGTCGTGAGTCACGCGTGATTTTGTCGTGAGCGTGATTGAAAATTTAAATTTGTGCGTGAGTGTGCGTTATCGTGAGCGGCCATTCGTGATTACATTCGTGCGCGAGCGTGAGTCACTTTATAATTTCATATATAGGGTGTTTTTTTTTAGAGGTTTAAGTTGGCAACACTGTTTTAACTGACGGCAATTTTGTCAGCTGTCATGTGATTTGTGTTTAGTTTGGTTTGGCATTTCAACATGAATAGACTGACGCCTGAACAACGCTTCCAAATTGAAGGCGCAACATGTCATACAATCGTGGCGAATGTTATGTACATAACGTGGCGAATGTTGTCCTCCAAGTGGTCGATCGTTTTGGGCTTATCGGTGTTGACTAGCGACTTCACATATCCCCACAGAAAGAAGTCTAGCGTCGTTAAATCGCACGATCTTGGAGGCCAATTCACGGGTCCGGAACATGAAATTATGCGGTTACCAAACGTTTCCTTCAGTAAATCAATTGTGGCATGACCTGTGTGACATTTCGCCGTCAGCGTGGTGTTTTGCAAAATTTTCAATCCCGTTTTCGCTACCAAAGTTCTTCTTAGCTGTTTCCCAGATTTAAATGATAGTGTAAATAGGCTCTTAGAGCGGTAGTGAAAACAAAAAAATTTTGCACCGAAAATCCAAAAAAAAAATATAAAAGTTGACAACTCCATACTTTTCTTATTTACATTTTCATATAAAAACTGTCAAATTCCGGCATGCCCAGGTCAGTGCAAATTCTAAAAACAGCAAGCCCATGCGGCATGGAAATGATAGTGTAAATAGGCTCTTATATTTTTCTAAAAGAATTTCTTTGAATAAAAATGTAAAATTTTTATACTCGTACACGTGAAATAATATGTATTATTTTTAGCTTTCTTTATATATTGTGTCGCGACATAAATTCGTGACAGAACTTTGTTTGTTGTTATTGTTTGTTCTTGTTTTTGTGTTTTCTCTTTGTTCGGGGCGACGGGCGAACAAAATCGGAGGAAATCACACACGCACTGACCGAAGGAACGCACTGCACAACTTTATTAATTGTTTTTTTTTATAAATATATTTGTTTTGCATTATTTGATAAGCAAAACAAATTCGCCACTCGCGGGTGGAACGTGACCGGCGCGGGGAAGAAGACAACTTTCTACGCTAAGTGAGCAGCGGCGATCCGATGAAGGCATTGCCAGCCTCGCCATTACAATAGGAGAATGTCAAAACCTGGACTAAAGCTTTTGTACTCTTTGAGGGAGGGGAATCTGTTGACATTTATGCTTTCGCCTATACATACATGAGTGTCGCCAAAGTGAGTATTTTCATTTTGGTGGGTGCGGGGGTGCAGTGGCGCACCCTGGATTTTTTTTCGGGCGGGGTTTTCAAAAATTATTCAATTTAGAAAATTATCATATCGATATTCTTACTAAATTTATTAACTACTTTGAATTGGATATGTCAGTAGCTAGTGAGTACAGGTACCACAGCGGCGATCCGATGAAGGCATTGCCAGCCTCGCCATTACAATAGGAGAATGTCAAAACCTGGACTAAAGCTTTTGTACTCTTTGAGGGAGAGGAATCTGTCGACATTTATGCTTTCGCCTATACATACATGAGTGTCGCCAAAGTGAGTATTTTCATTTTGGTGGGTGCGGGGGTGCAGTGGCGCACCCTGGATTTTTTTTCGGGCGGGGTTTTCAAAAATTGTTCAATTTAGAAAATTATCATATCGATATTCTTACTAAATTTATTAACTACTTTGAATTGGATATGTTAGTAGCTAGTGAGTACAGGTACCAGCTAGACTTTAATCCCGAAAGGTTTTGGCAATCCCTTGCTTTCTTTCTTGCATCAAGTCCTCAGGATTTTTAAAATATTTTTTTTGATAAAAAGAAAAACGGATGATGTAAGTCTTTTTTATGCAAGAGAAGACAAAAAAAACCTTCTAACTTCTATTATACCGGTCGACACTAAAAAATGCACCGTTTAAATCGCATTTTTACATTTAGCATTGAATATGATGTAAATTCTTCTCGTCAGACTAAAAAAAAATGCAATATTTTCATTTCAAAACATTTTTTTTCCTTAATATTTTCTGAATTTCCATAGAGTGAATTTTTCTCAACAATTTTTTTTCTTTGATTTTCAATCGTGATAGCCAATTACTTAGATTGTCCAAATGTTTTTGCACGTAAAGAGTTGCCATGTCTGGGTTTGAGTGAGAGCACATAATAGCAGTGTCGTCAGCAAAAGTCGATGTAAGAGTTCTTTCGCTTTTGGGCATATCTGCAGTATAGAGAATATATAGCCGGGGCGCAAGGACACTGCCTTGAGGTACTCCGGCCAGTATCTCGTATTTTCGGGATACAAAGCTTTTATATTTTACTACAAATTTTCTACTCGTGAGATAGTTTTTAAGTAGGCAGTGCATATTAGCGGGGAGAATATGCTGTAATTTGAAAATAAGTCCTTCGTGCCAGACTTTATCGAAGGCCTGGGTGGTATCGAGGAAAGCAGCGGAGCAGTACTGTTTCCTTTCAAAAGTGTTTTTTTTATTGAGTCTACACGTTCGATGAGAGACGCGTTCGATTTTTTTGGTGAATGTTTTATTCCCATTTTTTGCGATATTTATTTAACGTTTATTGTTTTTTTAGTGTTTTGCAGCGGCTCCGACGATGCCGACTGCTTGCAAAATAGAGATGGTCACTTTTTCGTTTCTTCGTGTTTAATTATGTGTATTTTTTCCGTGTTTATTTTTGATTTTTGTGGATCCGAAAAAACTTGCGACCGCATAAAAACATTAGGCAATGAACAAATTTTTTAGCAGCAAGTTTAACTCTCATGCGTTTTTGTCTCCATATTATGAATTTTTTCAAACAATGTTTCTAGTCTAGCGTAGGGTTACCAGACGTACTCTTTTAAAGAGTACAGTACTCTTTTTTAGGCCCTCCTCTTTTTTACTCTCACTTTTTTCCCGAAAGTACTAATAAGTACTCTTTTTCTTATTTCTGGGACTTTATCAAATAACAGCTGAATGTATCGAAACAGTAAGGTAACCCATTTTTATTATTCGTCAGAATTAAAATAAAAACCTTCAAATATTTTGGTATATATGTTAGTTTAACTCATCTTTCGTCACATTGCATTCAAAAAGTTACCAAAATTCTTAAATGCTAGGATTAAAAAAAAATAAGTTGAGACCTACCACTTTTTTAACCGAAATATTAAAAACAATTTTGAATGTCGAAAACAATCCAAATATATAGCTAAATTTTTAAATTTCTTGAGGAGGGACCGGAACATTAGCACCCGGGGTCTAAAATTTAGCGTTATACTTATTATCCGCTTCATTTGTATGTCACTTAGACCCTTTGGAGTTGGAAATCCGCGTATACGTGTGTACTTAATGAGTTTTGCAAAATTTTAAATTAATTTTTTTAGTATTTAAAATCAAAAAAAAAAGGTTTATTTTTAATTTTTGACTTTCAAAAAATATGTGGTCTAAAACCGAGGAGTTTGGTACCCCCTGCAACTCTGAACTCTTTTTTACTCAAGAGAATCTGGTAACCCTAGTCTAGCGTGATGACTTTACAACCTATCGTAAAAAGTTTACATGTTTTTAATGGTATGGTTTTCCTATATCAAATGCATCTTTAAATTTTGGGAACTCTTATATGCAAGTTAATACCCTACTATACTATATAACGGTACTCCACTTTAGCTTTAAATTCATCTCTAGTGGAGTCAGCGAATTACATAGAAGGTTCTGAAAAATTCCATATTAATAAAGAAATAAGGAGAAGCTTCCAGAAACCTTCAATTTCACAACGACGCTTCTACATTACATCATCTTCTTTGTCTTTGGTGAAGAACATAGAAATTGGTGTTGTCAGCTATTTAATACTTATAAATACCACTGTAGCTAGAAGATAAGGTTTAGTCGTCAGCAGATTACACTGCGTTACAGTCGCCCAGAACTTGGGACGCCACCTATTACACGTTGTAGGTATGTCCAAGAAAATTACATCTGCGTACCAGAAATTTTGATTACACCCACAAAATCTGAAGTTAGAAGAGGAAAACCAATTGTTACCGGTGTTACCCTATTGTTATACCCCCACACTCACTGTGGCAGGGTATACTAACTTTGTCACAACGTTTGTAACGCCCATAAGGAGGCGTGTCCGGTATGGAAAAGTATATATATTCTTGATCAGCATCACCTCCTGAGTCGATTTAGCGATGTCCGTCTGTCTGTCCGTCTGACCGTCTGTCCGTCCGCACGATAGCGGTCGCAGTTTTGGAGATATCGACTTGAAACTTTGGTACATGTTTTTCTCGGGAATACTGAGATCAAGTTCGAGAATCAGCCAAATCGGATAAAAACTGGGCGTGGCTCCCATACACCGAAAAAAAGCTAAACATTTTTCAAGTCTTTTTTATTGTTGTATTCGATTGGAAATGTTTAGAAACGTATTTTTGAGATGGTCCGAGGTTCCGAAGCCACATATATAAGGGCCTAAATGGGGTCTTGTGTTCGAGGTACTTCTTCCTACTGTGTGGGGGTATTTCAGCTTCGGTATAGCCGAAGATAGTCCACTCTCTAGTTAAAGATAACTTTGAAAGCGTGAGCTCGATATGCACAAGCTATAGCTTGTTAAAAAGGAGAGAAGCAGACGCTTCAATCAGTGTATAACTTTGATTTATATGGCGATGTTTTCAGAAGTTATTACTGAAAACATCGCTCAGGCACCATTTTTTGACATTTATTTTTTCGATTTAAGAATTTTTTTCATACAACACTATACTAATTTTTTTACAAAAATTCAAAACAAATGCATGATCAAGTACGCAAATAAAATGTGCATATAATATAAGAGATGATACAGAAGTGGGCAAACATAATAATTTATAATACACTAGCTTATACCCACAGCTTCGCTCGCAATAATTTTGTAATTTCATGTTAACGTAGAAATGTTATATGCATTACTTAAGCAACTGAAATAAAAATAGATTTTGCAAGTCATCCCTCTGCCCATTCACCTCCCAGCACCTAATCCAAAATTTCACCGAAATCCCTTGAATAGGAGCCGAGTTACAGAGCTTTAAAAATTTTAGGGCGTGGCAGTTTGCGGATCTTAAATTTCAATAGTCATCCCTCTGCCCATTCACCTCCCAGCACCAAATCCAAAATTTCACCGAAATCACTTGAATAGGACCCGAGTTACAGAGCTTTAAAAATTTTAGTGCGTGGCAGTGGGCGGAACTTAAATTTCAATAGTCAACCCTCTGCCCATTCACCTCCCAGCACACGGAGAGAAATGTTGGCTCATGATTTACGATTATGGAGTCCATAAAATTATTGTTACTTAATTACTAACTATAATCATTAATTGTGAATATTAGTCACAAATTATGCAAATTCGTACATAAACTATGCATATGGATAGTGAATACATTATGATAAGGGTTTATGAATTTCGGGATTTACTTTATTATTCTTGAAGAATAATTGATGATTAACTAGGTCATGAAACTGCACGTGTTATCATGAATTATGAGTAACTGTGTTGATTGTCAGGAATTGCTGAGCAATATACAATACATTTAGACGCTTTTACAATAATGCCGAATCGGTTACCGGATGATGTCGGTTCGAATTCCGGGAAAACTGAATTTGTGAAAAAGTTATTACAAATTATTCTAAGCAAGTTGGCAAATAAAAAAGTAAAATTAATTAAATAATTAAGTAAAAAATTAGCAAATAAAAAAAATTTCAATTTATTTAATTGGAAATATGTGCTCAAATTATTATTACGAATGATTTATTTATTCTCACTTAAGCCTAAAATTATGAATTTTTAATCATAATTTATGATTTCTGTTTGCACAATTTATTCCATCTGGTCATTGATTATGTCAAAAGGGAAAATAACAATTCATGGTTAAGTGGAACAAATCAAGCAAACACAAATCACAAACTATGATTTTCACTTTTAACAGTTCTTATGATTAAGAATTCTTGATTATTGACTTATAATTAATGGATCAATATCGTGACTAATTTTTACTTAATTGATTCCTATAACGCATGATTTCAGCAAGCATTTCCCTTCGTGCACCAACTCCAAAATTTTACCGAAATCCCTTAAATTGGACCCGAGTTACAGAGCTATCAAAATTTAGGGCGTGGCAGTGGGCGGATCTTAAATTTCAATAGCCAACCCTCTGCCCATTCACCTCCCAGCACCAAATCCAGTGGGCGGACTGCAAATTTTCAGAATCAACATATTACCAATTCATTACCCAAAACCACATATAAAATTTCAGCAAAATCGGTTAAACACTGCATGAATTATAGCATTTTTGAATAATATTTGACACGCCCACCTCTTACGCCCAAAGTTTATGAAATGGCATATAGCCTATGATGAAATTACCTACATTTTGACATGTGTTTCATTAAAATCGGTCAAGTATTTCTTGAGTTATAAGGGAACAAACATACAAACAAACCTACAAACCTACGAACAAAGAATTTTATATAAGTAAAAGATTACAGATAGTGTTGGAAATTAAGAGAGCTACCCCTCTTTTAGCATGAGCATTAATGCTTATGTCATTTTTTTCGTAGAATTTAAAATTATTTGGAATATTACTTGAATGTGGGTTGGTTCTTAAGTGAGTTTCTTGTAGGGCTATTTTTTTAGGGTTAAAGTTCCGTAGAATTAAACATAATTCCTTGTAATTATTTTGGTATCCGTTTAGATTCCATTGAAGGATTCTAAGGATCATATCAATTAATGAACAACAAATTTTGTGATCACTCTACTGGAGTATAATGTTATACTTCAGAGAGAGATTATTAAGTTTCCATAGCATCTGAGTCGGAACTGAATGAGTCGATAACTGAGTTTAGGGGACTTGGTGGAATTGAGTTTGATTTTTCGATTTCTAGTGCTGAATTCTTTTGAGTTTGAGTTCTAATTGTTGTGGATTGATTTGGAGATAGAGTAATTTGATCTTGGAGAGGTGAGTTTTTTGAGGAAATTGTGTTAGATGGATGAATTTTGGTTTGTGATAGAGAGAGTGGATTTTTGGTTAGAGAGGGAGTGGAGTTTTGAGAAATGATAGCGACAGAGTTTTGAGTAGGATTAGTTAGTGTGGGAGATTTCAGTAGGTTGGTAGCGGTTTGTTGGTTGTCGTTAGAATTATTGTTGTTATTTTTAGAGTGAGTTGATTTTTGTTTTTTGCATATTGCTTCATTTAGTGATTCGATGGGAGAGTTTTTGTTGAAGTCATTTTGGTGACAGTTAACTGTCTCCGTTGCTTCGCGATAAGTGCATTTGTTAGTTGTTTTCTATTTTATTATGGCATGTCGTTTTTTATATGTTGGGCATTCTCTATTGTTTGATCGGTGTTGTTATTTGCAATTTATGCATTCTACTTTTGTGCAAGAGGTTTCGTGATCAGAACTGGAACAAACATTACATTTATTTTCGTTGTTATAGTGCTTCTTAGTGTGTCCTATCACAAAACCATTTTCGCATTACATGGGAGTGGGGATATAGGGGTCCACCTTCACTTTTAGCCATGCAATATCAATTTCCTTTGGAATTTCGTAAAGATTAAATGTGATTATATGTAGCGGAGTATTTGTTATTTTACCATCTATAAACTTGGTAATCTTTTTGCATTCTACCACTGATTGGTGCTTCAAGCCCTCAACAATTTCGTTTTCGGTTAACGAGCAAAGGTGTTCCGAGTAGACTACGCCTTTATACGAGTTAATTGACGGGTGCATGCTAACAGTTATATCACATAAATTGGATAATTTTGTAGCTTTTAGAAATTTAGAAGCACCAAAAGGTGACCTTCTCTGGAGAAAGATGTGGAAAGAGATCTATCGAGTGTAATGCTTTCAAGAGCCTTAGCGATTGTAAAAATATTGAAAAATTTTATTGGCTTTTCGGAGTTTACATTTTTAAGTAAAAGAAATTTTGGACAATTTGATTGACTCGGGATTTTACCATTAAGCTGATTGTTGTTACTGATTTTTGGGAAATCTAAGTAATTGTTTATGTTGGGTCGATGAGAACGCTTATTAGGCGGTTCTTCTCCAAGAAGGGCGAAATAATTTTGGTCCCTTCCTCCCGGACCGGAGGCCATCTCGGTGTTAAAGAGAAGAATAAAATTAATTTCACACCCAGGGGTTTTGGTTTTTTGTTTTTTTTTTCTATGAACGAATTTGATTTTTGAGAGATTTGAAAGTCGACTGTACTCAATGGGAGAGGATTGACAACTGAATATCCCTATATATATTATAAAACTGATTGTGTGTCTGTCTGTCTGTCTGTTTGTCCGAGCATCACGGCTAAACGGCTGTACCGATTCTCTTGAAACTTTCAGGATAAATTCTATAGGTATCGACATGTAACATAGGGTATATGTTGGGATTGGACAAAGGGGCGTGGCACCTCCCATACACCACAAAATATGTCTACAAGGTAATTTAGTAACTATTGAATTGAATTTGAATTGAATATTGAATAATAATGACGAAATTTAGCACGAAGTTGCATAATAACTTTTCCAAGCCAAATATGAGCATAATTGTACAAGGGGCGTGGCACCGCCCACACAACACGTACCTTAAATAACAGCTAATTAAGCAACGATTGAATATATTCTAATGAAATTTAGCAAGGAGTTGTAGAGTATGTTTTCCCAGCTATGTGTCGAATATGGGAATAATTGGACAAGGGGCGTGGTACCGCCCATACAATTTTCTACCCCATATCACGGTTAAACGGCTTTACTGATTTTAATGAAATTTTAAGGTAAAATTGTGTTAGTAATGGAATTTGCAATAGGACATAACAGGTTGGATTTGGACAACGGGGAGTGGCACCTCTCATACAACAAAAAATATTACTAAAATGTAACATAGTAACTATCGAATATTAAGTGGTACATGCCACCAACTGCGCCCTTGCACATTTTTTGGGTAAATCATACCGGGTGGGATTACAACTGCCACCAAGTGCGTCCTTGGCCTTTTTTTGGCTGAATCATGACGGGTGGGATTGCAGCTGCCACCAAGTGCGTCCTTGGACATTTTTTGGGTGAATCATACCGGGTGGGATTACAACTGCCACCAATTGCGTCCTTGGCCTTTTTTAGCTGAATCATACCGGGTGGGATTACAGCTGCCACCAAGTACTTTATTGGTCTTTTTTTGGGTGAATCATACCGGGTGGGATTACAACTGGAACCAAGTGCTTCCTTGGACATTTTTTGGGTGAATCATGCCGGGTGGGATTTCAGCTGCCACCAATTGCGTTCTTGGACTCATTTTTGGTGAATCATACCGGGTGGGATAACAACTGCCACCAATTGCGTCCTTGGACATTTTTTGGGTGGATCATGCCTGGTGGGATTACAGCTACCACCAAGTGCGTCCTTGGACTTTTTTTGGGTGATTCCTACCGGGTGGGATTACAACTGGCACCAAGTTTCACGGGGGGAATAAACCATCCACTACAGCGCCATTGAAGTTGTCGCAAATTCATATATATATTTATTTTAAAATTTTATACAACCCGTGCAACGCCGGGTATGTAACAGCTAGTAGCATTATATATGTGCATTAAGTGAGTAACAGCAATTGATGGCAGCTCTTTCGCCATTTTAGCCGTTATTACCCAGCAAACATTTGGGTTTGATATCGACTCGAGAACGACCCGGTATCAAAGGTTTTTCTCTAATGTCGGACGTTTGAAACCGAGTTGGTACCGACTCGAGAAGCTTTCTCAATAAAAAGGGGAGTTAGTTCTCGAGTCGAGATAAGGGTTAGTTCTCGAGTCGGTTTCAAAGAGTGAAACGTGAATTAATTCATTTCAAAATTGTATTTTTGTTTTTATTGCATATTTGATAAGTAGATAAGTAGAGATAATTTTTTTTACACTAAACAAAATAAAATGTACAGATATTTAAAAATTAAATTATAAACGTTTCACTTTTTTATTTGTTGAAGTAACCTTTGAAAACGAGTCGAGAATCACATTAGTTATCGACTCGAGAAATAGGGTTTTTCTCAAACCTTTGAGAACGACTCGAGAACGACCTTTGATATCGAGTCGAGAACTAACCTTTGAAAACGAGTCGAGCATCACATTAGTTATCGACTCGAGAAATAGGGTTTTTCTCAAACCTTTGAGAACGACTCGAGAACGACCTTTGATATCGAGTCGAGAACTAACCTTTGAAAACGAGTCGAGCATCACATTAGTTATCGACTCGAGAAGTATGGTTTTTCTCAAACGTTTGAGACTGTGTTTGCTGGGTAAGTTCATTTTGGAGTTTTCGTGTAATGAGGGTCGGCTTTTTTTTCAGATAAGGTGATCTGAACTTTTGCCAATCACGTCTTATTGATCTCTTTTCGGTAAAAAGCGCAGCTATATGTTGTGGCACAAATAGCATTAGAAAAAATTAAGTTCGGGTTCAGCTAAAAAATTCGGTTTCGGTCGGATACTTATTTTTATACCCTGCACACTAGTGTCCAAGGGTATATTGTTTTTGTTACACCATTTGTAACGCCCATAAGGAGGCGTGTCCGGTATGGAAAAGTATATACATTCTTGATCAGCATCACATCCTGAGTCTATTAGTCCATGTCCGTCTGTCCGTCTGTCTGTCATTTCGCACGATAACTGTCGTAGCTTTTGAGCTATCGATTTTTGGGATTCCTCTTATTTTTGCGAATGATTGGACGGTGTTGAAAATGGGCAACATCGGATAAGAGCCACGCCTACCTCCCATACAAAATGGTCGCCAATTTTATATTATTTTCGTTTATCTTGAGAAATACTTAACCGATCGCCTCCAAATTTTGGCACTCCTCTTATTTTGGAGAATGATTGGACGGTATTGAAAATGGGCAACATCGGATAAGAATCACGCCTACCTCCCATACAAAATAGCCGCTAAATTTGTATTATTTTCGTTTATCTTGAGAAATACTGAACCGATTTGGATGCGGTTTTTTGGAACGAAATGGAATTGGACCGGAACAAAATGGAATTGAAACAAAATTTTTATCGAAAAATTATCGATAAATTATCGAAAAATTATCGATAAATTATCAAAAAATTATCGATAAAAAATCGATAAATTATAGAAAAATTATCGATAAAAAATCGAAAAATTATCGATAAAATATCGAAATATTATGAATAAAATATCGAAAAACTATTAATAAAATACCGATTTTCGATAAAAATTACTAGTATAAGGTCTCAGAATGTATCGTATTCGCATGTGCAGGGTATTATAGCTTCGGTCAGACCGAAGATAATTCTCTTACTAGTTTTTGATTATTTTTGTTTTTAAATCTAAAACTCAATACTTACTACATCTTCCAATGATTTTGCTAATGTTTGTATACCACGAGATCTGGCATCTGCAACTGCAAGCATTGCTGCTGCTTCACCACTAGCCTTATTAATGTGTTCTTGTCGCTCGGCCTCTAAAAAAATATGGCGTTTAATATTTTTTCACCAAACGGGATAAGTTAGTAATTATTAACCTGAAGCTAGGATTCTCGACTTTCGCTTGCCTTCAGCGATATTTATTTCCGCTTCACGAACTCCTTCGGATTCCAAAATAGCAGCTCGTTTCCTTCTTTCAGCTTCAACTTGCATTTGCATTGCTTCGTGTACTCTTGTTGGTAGCTGCAACAAACATTTACAGTAGATAAAACATTAAACTAAGACATCAAAAATATCAAAAAAATCTATCATTCCAATTAAAAGCAGTGTTGCCAGCAGCTTTAATAAATAAGAGGCTAAATTGGCGTAAGAAAAAAGAAAGAAAAAACTAAAAGACTAAAATAAAACACTAAAAAATGTTTGTATTTTATTTTTAACACAAACTGCACATATTTGTGGCACTTACTTTAATTTTTTTGAAATTGAAAAAGTTGTGACAAGTTAAGGTTCCAATTTTCCAAAAAAAAATTTTTAAACGTACACGTACGCGCCTCAAAGTTGGGAAAATCGGGGTAATTTTGACGTTTTTACAATAACTACATTATTTTATCTTAAACCTCACTTTCGCGTAAAAAATAAGTAAACAAAACTAATTTAGACTAAATATTTTGGGTTGAAAAAATTATAATAATACTAGCTGTGCATATTTTTTATATTGTGCAGATTTTTATCATAAATATAGAATTTTAATACGCTCGTTTTGGTATAATCGTTTACGACTTTTAGTTTAAAAGATATATCGACAACAAATCAACCTCTTTCCAGTTTTTTTTTTCAAAATTACATTTGATAAAGCAGTTTTTATCTTTTAAGAAAATTTTAAGAATTCAATAGAAAAATTTGTTACATCTATTTGACAAAACAACCTCTCTCCATTTAACGCAATCCCATTTATTCCAAATTTCTTTTTACAAAAATAACTTCTTACGAAAGATGTTCTTTGTCAAATATCTTTTGGCTGTATTTTTTTTCAAAAAATACATTTGACAAAACATATTGTTAATTTTGTTTACTATTTTATAAAAAAAAAACATTGCTCTGAGGTGAAAATAAGTAATTGGGAAATGTTTGCTCATACTCGTGCACAATATCTTACCCTTAATATTTCTTTAAATTTCTACACAAAAATTTTTGAGAAGCAGTTTAACCGTTTTTTTTGCACTTCTGAAAAGTTGGCAAATTCGAAAGAGGTTGTTTTGTCAAATGTCCACAGATTTGTTCGGTTATATTATAAAATTATTTTTAATCCACATTTATTTAAATATTGTTGTTGTTAATTTTGACTTAAAAGGTGACAAACTGGGAGGATGAAAAGCAATTACTGAACTACACGATGGAGGTGAAACAAGGGTTACCAGATTCTCTTGAGTAAAAAAGAGTGCAGAGTTGCAGGGTGTCCCAACCTCCTAAGTTTTAATCCACATATTTTTTAAAAGACAAAAAAAAATATAGTAAAAATTTTCTTTAAAAAAGTTGCAAAATCCAACCTTTGGTACAATTTTGAAGAAAAACACAAAGTACAAAGTTTTTTTTTGTAATCTTAAATACCTACTGAAAAAATTAATTTAAAAGTTTATAAAACTCACAAAGTACCGATTAAAAATTAAAATTATAAGTGACCTACAAATTAAGCGGATAATAAGTATAACACAACGTTTTATGTGCTAATGTTCAGATCCCTCCTCACGAAATTGAAAAATTTAGATATATATTTGGATTTATCGAAAGACGTTCAAAATTTTTTTTAATATTTCGGTTAAAACAGTTGTAGTTCTCATACTCATTTTTTTTTAATCCTAGCTTTTAAGATTTTTGGTAACTTTTTGAAGGTTTTCATTTTAATTCTGACGAATAATAAAAATGGATTCCTTACTGAGCCGATATATTCAGCTGTTATATGATAAAGTCCCAGAAATAAAAAAAAGAGTACTTAATAGTACTTTCGGGAAAAAAGTGAGAGTAAAAAAGAAGGAAGCCTAAAAAAAAGTACTGTACTCTTTATCCACCGGTATCATTTCGATATCCGGCCAAGGATTGCACATTTCATCAATTATGTCAAAGTATGTATGTTTTAATTCGTGCCGGCATCGAGAGTAATCCAGGTCCCACCTGGCACTGCACAGTATGTCAAAATCGGATTAATCGTAATTCCATATCCGTAAGATGCAACAACTGCACCAACTGGTGTAATTTCAAAGTTTGCTCTGGTCTTAGCACAACTCGAGCTTGGGACGTTAACTATGTGGCCCCCCGCTATCGCCTCACAACGCCGCATACTCAACCACGCTCTATGCCTGTTCAACCAGCAGTGGTAACACAACTGATGCTACCGCCCTCAGAAACCCCACCACAAACAATATATAGAGTGCCTCAACACGTCCTTCCACCAATCACCGTTGCAGATTAACAACACAACCAACACTGCAATCAAACAACCATCCACGCCTGCTCAGCGCGTAAACCATCGATCTTCAGTTCATCTCCTTCGTAGGCGTACCCAATCGCCGTTGCGTATCACTCAGCGGCCTTCCCTCAAGCTTCTACAATTAAATTGCAATGGTCTGCTAAATAAGTTGCAAGAAATCCTGAATTTCATGAATCAACACAATATTCGTCGATGCAATTCAAGAAACTAATCTTTGTGCCAATTCCACAATCCCGAACACTGGAAACTATCATCTTC
Organism: Heteromyza rotundicornis; assembly: GCA_951394025.1. Taxonomy (NCBI): domain Eukaryota; kingdom Metazoa; phylum Arthropoda; class Insecta; order Diptera; family Heleomyzidae; genus Heteromyza; species Heteromyza rotundicornis. Next base: position 40,693,922 of record OX596011.1, read on the forward strand.
TAAGGAAAGACAGAAAAAGAAATCATGGAGGGGGAATTCCGTTAATTTAACACAATTTAGATTCTTATTGCATAGCTGCCTTGCCAAATCCAGCTGCTTCTAACCAGTTTTTGGAACAACAAGGCATAATCATCAAGGTAGAAAATACCGAAATTCAAATTGTAAAGTTTTCCTACAACTTGACCTAAGCCGTGTACAACATTTTTTATTTCTATGATCAGGTTATCACCCGTCGCTCTTCACTGGAGATAACAGTGTTGTTCTAGGAGATGTCCAAGAATGTCACTTTGAAGTTGTATAATCCTAGCATTGCATATTTGCGAAAGTGCGCGCTTATGACAACAACACATTTAGCCTTGGCTAATGTCACAGAGCATTGCACTGTGGCGATCACATTTCACGCCACTGAAATGTGTAGCTATTTTGTGGATATGTTAACATCCATTTTTATATACATATTAAAAACAAAAATCAATAAAATGGCAGATTAACGGCAAATCCAATTCAATTAGACAACAACCACTTAACAACGTTGAATTCATAATTTCAAAGGAAAGTATATCTAGGTTGAAGCACATAGTTATACAATTTGTGTATTGTTCAATCAAAGTATATCTCGGTTTAAGCACCGAGTTATACATTTCAGTGACCCCGCAGAAAGGACACAGCAACCAAACGCAACTCGGTTTATGTACCGCTGTTGCGACTGTTTGCCTTTCACTTAAAATACCATAGAATTTGGTAAGAAGCACCATTTGGTGACGCAAAAGGACACAGCAACGCAACTCGGTTTATGTACCGCTGTTGCGACTGTTCATCTTTCAAATCAAATACCATAGTACCTTTGTTGCGCACACAAAGGACTCAAGGGCAAAAGCACACCTGTGTGAGCCTACTGATCTACAGCGAGTAAATACATCAGCTACACAAGGTTCTCCCGTGACAGCACGCAGCTAGATAACCCCAATAACACCCAGTCGAATCAAACCAACACATTATGAGTAATCTCGTAGAATTAATAGAGCAGCAGGATGAAAATGCCACCAACATACAGAGGATCATCAGCAACTAGAGCCCGACCGATAAGCATTTTCAGGCCGAAGCCGATGCCGAAGATCAATTGGCAGCCTATTACTTCGGGCGACGCCGAAGGCCTATACCGAAGCCGAAGCCGATACTTAAGTAAAAACCCTTTAAAAACTGTTTTTTTGTGTATTTTCATTCAAATTCGAGTATATAAAAACACATTAAGTTTTTTTAGGAACTAAAAATTTATTTCAATAAATAATAAAAGTAAAAAAGAATTCACAAACAAATTTGGGCCTCCTAAGTCAAAACTAACAGTAAGAAAAATTGGATTTTTTTAAAATCATTTTTTTAAATTTGGAGTAAAGGTAGAGAATTATTCAAAGAATAAATCCATCTAAGTAGCTATTTTTTAAGAACTCCCCAAATCCGTCAGGTGATGGGCAAAGGATTTTCTAGTTGATGGTAGAAACCACCTGTGAAGCTTTGAACTTTAAATGTAAATTGTTGGTGCAGCAATTTGGGCTACATTTCAAAAAGGTAGAATCCTTCCGTGAGTCTCCTACCCCGATATTTGAAATTTCATACAGTTTACCAGGACTCCTTTTAACATAGACATCAGAGCAAGTAGTAAGCTTCTAAATATATATTTAAAATTCAGTAATCCACCCAGAAAATGTCCAAGGATGTACTTTGTGGCAGCTGCACGCAGAGAAAAAATATGGTTGGAGCATGATTGCAGCGATCATATTTACTTGCTGCAATAATACTATGATTATAAAGACCATAGTTGGTTGTGGTAATTATGTAAATTATATTTTATTGATTATAGAGACCATATTATGATTTCAGAGATCATATTATTATTAGATTCCAACCATGCCAAAAACATGCTGGAGGCAATAATGTATATGATTGGATATTAATAAGAGTATTCACGATCCGGAGTACTTGTGTAGATTTGTAGTTTTCTGCAAACATAAGCACCAAAATATACAAAACTACACAAGTACAAGACACCGGCTGTAGCCAACTAATTCGACTCGACCAAAACTGGAATAACATAGCCCGCAACTTTGATCACAACTTTTATGACAATTGATACTAAAACAGCTTTTTAAAATATTTCAAAATACCAAATTGTATCAAATTGAGACAAAAGTCACTAGTGAGGCTGTGTCGGCTATTGCGACTACGCTAGAATAGACCTCTTAATCTTACAAGAAATGTACATAAATGCTTAAATTCATTTCCAACAATATTTCATGAAAAATTCATATACACATAAAAATTGCATATGATTAGTAAATGTATGCATTTAGAACACAAGAAATGCAAGGCAGTAGTAGCTAAACATGCTAACGCGCTTCGTCAGCAACCCAAGTATCCCAATTTCAAATTGTAACCATCATACAAATTTTTGGCTGCAATCATTACATGTTTATTTTCAATCATGTAAATGGTTAGCTGCAATCATGTAAATGTTTAGTATGCAATCATGGCATCGTTGGTGCAATAATTTCGCCAATCATAATATGGTCCCTTTAAAATATGATCGGGTCAACCATGTTTTTTCTCTGCGTGTGTAACCCCGTGCCACGCAATTTGAGGCGAGATCCACTCAATATTCGATGATTACTAAGTTAAATTTTAATCATATTTTTTGTTTTGTGGGCCTCTTATGTCCCATTGGAAATTCCATCAATTACACAATTTTACATTCAAGTTTCAAAGAAAATCAGTAAGACCCTTTAGATGTGATGTGGGCTAGAAAATCGTATCGTAAAAAATTAGTTTTAGTTTTCGATGTCGCAAAAAAAAATAAAAAAAAATTGAAAAACTTCGGCCATTTTTTGGAAAAACCGAAACCGAAGCCGAATGTGCATTTTTGGCCGATAACGGCAGAAGCCGATTAATCGGTCGGGCTCTATTAGCAACTACAAAAAGACGTCAAAAGATCGGAAAACTGAAGATTACCTAAACAGGAAGGCAACAGAACTTAAAGATTTGTGGACAGTATTTCAACGAGCTGACAACCAAATTCGCAGAGATCCAGCCGCTCCCGCAGATCACCAATACTTCGAAAAGAATCTTCATGCGTCGCTGGGCGAAAAATATAACCAAGTCATGCAGGATATTCAAGAGTGCATTAAGGCACTTAATATAAAGCCTGCCGCGGCGCCCAGGGCTGAGGATGATGGCAGTGTACAGCAAAAGGAAGGTGCTGATTTTGGAAAAACCGTATACTATGGAGTGGCGTCAGTGCTGCGCAAACAACAAGCATTAATGGCATCCATGAAACGCCTGTTAGCCGGTATCGAAAGCGGCAAGGACCAATCACGGCAATATTTCGAGGGAAATATTGCAAGAGTGCAGCGACTATGGAGCGAAGTTGAGAACACAAACTACAGATTATGGGAGGAGGCAGCAATCGCAGCAATACAAAAGCTGTGGTATTTGAAGGCCAATTTGACCGGTGAAGCTAAGCGGGTAATCAGACATCAAGCTGTAACCAAATAGAACTACGAGACGGCTTGGAAGCTGCTGCAAGACAGATACCAGAATAGGAGATTGCTGGCATCAACATTGATCGAAAGATTGACAGGTCATCCAAAAATATCAGCTGATTCAACTTCTTCAACTGCTCTAAAAAGCATACACGACGTCATTCGTGAAAGTCTGTTGGCAATGGAAAATCTGGAAATATCGACGGAATCTTGGGATTCACTACTGCTGCATTTGCTTATCAAAAAACTAGATCGGCAAAGCCACATTCTTTATGAACAGTCATTGAAGAATCCCAAAGAGCTACAATCAATGAAAAGCTTATTGGACTTCATTGAAAATCGTTTCCAATCGCTGGAGGTCCTCGGTGGTCGAGAACGGACAAACACTCCAAAGGCCACAACAAATACATATAGGGTAGCAACAGCGGTAGCAGCATCTGCAACCTAAAGTTATTGTACCGGCAAAAATCACTCCCTATACTTTTGCAAGGAGTTCCTGACGGTGTTGGCGGCAGATCGGCTAAACTGGGCTGAAATGCAAAAAAAATGCTTCAATTATCTCAAAAGCAGTCACTCCTCAAATGATTGTCCGTCCCGAGGCTGCACCAAGTGCAACAAATAACATAACACATTATTGCATTTGGGAGAAAAGGAACATGTCAACAAAGAAGGCCGACCATCAACAAGCAATGCAAACAAACCTTTCGTCAAGGTAGCAGTGACGTCACACGATGCACCATCAACAAGCAATGCAAACAAACAGCTAATCAAGGTAACAGCGACTTCACCCGAGGCCCCATCACGAGCCAATGATGTTCCAGTGTCACTTCCAGCTGTTGGAGAAAGTGTAAGACTGTCAAAAACCACATTGCTTAGCACAGAAATCGTGTCCGTTACAAAAAATTGGAGCCAACGAATCCATGGTAGAGCTATGTTGGACAGCGGTTCACAAACCAACTTCATCACAAAACTTGAAGCATGTGACCCACGCAACGAACGTCGTTGTGAAGAACACTTTTTGCAGAATTCGCATAGTAAAATTGCCATTTCAACTCAATCCGGATCAACTTGGAGAGTCACGGGATATAGCTCTGCAGCGCTTTATGGCTATCGAAAGGAAAAATACCAAAAATCCTGAATTCGAATCCCTATACACAGCCTTCATGCGTGAGTACGCACAGCTTGGTCACATGGAAGAGATCGATGCCACGGATGTGAAGGGGCCAAATTATTTTCTGCCACATCATGCAGTGTTCAAGCCAGACAGCTCAACAACAAAACTAAGGGTTGTTTTCGATGCTTCCGCTAAAATTTCAACCAACGTACCGTTGAACAATCTTAGGGCCACAGGACCCACCATCCAAAAAGACGTCGTTACCATTTTATTTCGAAAAAATGTACCGACAAGTAAAGCTAGATAAAGACGATCAAAGGTTCCAGCTCATTTGGTGGCGAAAAGACCCATCACATCACATGAAGTGCTACAAGCTTACAACAATAACATATGGCTCAACATCTGCACCTTACTTGCCTATACGCAATCTTCAAGCGTTGGCTGAGGGTCAAGCCGAGAAATACAAATTCGCGGCGGATGTTGTGAAATCAAATTTTTATGTCGACGATGTGCTGAGTGGATCTGATCATCTACCCACGGCACGTGAAATGCAGCAACAGCTACGCTTTATGCTACAGTCTGCAGGTTTCGAGTTGAGAAAGTGGTGCACGAATCACCCAAAGTTACTTGAAGACATCCCACTAGCAGATCGTGAAGTCAAAGTGGAAATCGGGGAGACACACTACGACACCATCAAGACAATGGGATTGACATGGAATCCCTCGAATGACGATTTTAAAATCAAAATTGGAGAAATAAGTACTGGGAAGATCACCAAACGTACAGCGTTAGCCGACATATCCAGAATTTTTGATCCCCTTGGTTTCATCGCTCCAGTCACGACTTCTGCGAAAATATTTCTGCAAGAGCTATGGAAAGTAAAAATCGACTGGGATAGGGAACTCCCATCTCCATTGCACAACAACTGGTTGGCCTTCAAGAAAGACTTACTACTGTTACAAACTATCAGCGTACCTCGGCATGTCTTTGGCCACACCAAGCCCAACAATACACAAGTCCATATTTTTGTCAACGCATCAGAGCACGCATACGGAGCCGTGGCCTACATGAGGACGACGCAAGCTCACGATATCGTGATAATAACGTTGCCAAGATTAGAGTTATGCGCTGCAAAACTTGCAGTAGAACTGATGCTGAAGCTCAACGATAGTGCGATATACAAAGGAGTGACCACATATTTTTGGACCGACTCCACGGCAGTGTTGGGATGGATCCACGCGAATTCATCGAATTATCACACCTTCATTACCAATCGGATATCCGCGATTCAGCAGGTGACTACTCCACAACAATGGCGCCATTGCAGCAGGTGACTACTTCATCTCAAGACAATCCAGACGACCTCATATCAAGAGGCTTACAACCAGCCAAGCTAGTGGACAATATGTTTTGGCTATTCGGTCCGAGATACCTATACAAAGCTGTGACATGTTAACCACTCCAACCTCCTCGTGACCGATGCCTTTTGGAAGTTAGGCAACAGACAACGTCAACTACAGCATCGCAACCTACATGCCTACACAAAACTGCGACAAATTGGCCACTCCAACCTCCTAGTGACCAATGTCTCTTAGACGTTATGCAGCAGACAACTGCAGTTGCATCGTCTACATCTGTATCTGTTGAAAACCAAAGACATATTTGAAAAAATAAACCACAAAAATTCATTTCCAAAGAATAATAACATATGTGAGTCGCGGCGTGAAACACTTCAAACGCGATGCTTCTCACGGCGCAACAGCACCAACCGCAGCAGAAGTATGGGAGTCATTGATACACATTGCCAAATATTTACAAAAGGATGCCTTTGCTGATGACATTAAACATTTGAAGCGTCAATCAAGTGTGAACAATGGAAGCCCCATCAGCAATCCATCGCCATTCATAGATGCCCAAGGCATTTTAATGGTTGGAGTCGCTTAGAAGCTTTCAGCCTAAGTTTTGATGCAAAACACCAAATGTTTTTGCCGTACGCCCATCCATGGACAAAACTGCTAATGACTGATTTGCATAGGGAGCACCTTGGCTCGCTCCGTCACTCAAAATTGCGTTCAATGTTTCCGAGCGCGACCATTCGTCATCTCGGGAGTGGACTTCTTTGGCCCTGTGTGGACACATTTCAAAATCCGTATTTTACTGTTTTGCCACCAAGGCCGTGCACTTTAGATCACCCATGAGCTATATGGGAATTGCAAAAGTGTTTTTTTGCTCGCTCCCCGCGCATTTTCGGAAAGGTAGGGGCTCAAAAAAAGCATCATCAAAAAAACCGGACTTCAGTAGTGGAAAAAAGCCAGGCCGACTGGACTTTTGTCTTTCTAACTGAAATATATTAAAAACAGAAAAAAATTTATTTTTTGAGTTTCTACTTTTTTAGAATAAAAAAAAACGAACACTTGTTGAGTAATATACAATTGAAGTTTCTGTTTTTGATTTGAAAACTTCAATTTATACTTTTAGAAAGCAAAAAAAATAATGATTGTTTGCTGAGAAATATACAAACGTTTAGACGAGATAGACGAGTCCGTTAGAGTGCACTCCAAGCTCCAGGAAAACTCAATTTGAGGAAAAGTTGTTAGAAAATTTTGCAAGCAAATTGCAAATAAAAGAAGTTAAATAAAAATATAAATAGACATCTACAAAGATGTGCAAAAAGAAGAGAAACAAAATGTTTTTTAATGTTTTGTTTTGATGCATGAATATTCTTCTATGATTCCCTCAACAATTCAACTTTAAAAGCGACTTTGCAAAAGAAGGTTTAGCAATAAAACCATTTCCTGAATTCTGAAAAATTTGTTTGAAAGCAAATAAATTTGTATCGAAATCTTAAACACATGGAGCTAGTGAGTGATCTGACAATTGAAGCCTTCATGGGAGCTCTTAAACGTTTCATAGTCCGCCGTGGATATTGCAATACCCTATACTGCGAAAATGACACCAATTTTGTTGGAGCGAAGAACCAGTTGAGGGAAATTCACCAGATAATTCACGATGACCATGCAACAGAGAAAATATTCGCTTTTATTCCACCACGAGCACCACACTTTGGTGGGTTATGGGAAGCGGCAGTAAAGTCAGCAAAGGGATTGCTACAAAAAACTTTGGCATCAGCTAATCTTACTTACGAAGAAATGGGGACAGTTCTTGCCGAAGCAGAAGGCATTTTAAACTCCAGACCTCTCACGCCTATGTCGTCTGACCCAAATGACCTCCAAGTGCTCACACCTGGTCACTTCCTCATCGGTGAGTCAATAACATCTTCAATAGATAGTCATGCTCAACAACCGAACATTAAACTCCGCACGAGGTGGAAGCTTGTGATGCAGCTCAGAACGGAATTTTGGAGGAGATGGTCCATGGAATAATTGAATACCTTACAGCACCGCACAAATGGAAGGAAGAATTACAAAATGTCAAGCCAAGAACAATGGTTTTAATAAAGGAAGACAACCTGCCTCCATTAAAGTGGTCATTGGGACGAGTAATTAATGTAATTCGAGGTGCGGATGGTTGCCGACCTTCGAACAGCAAAAAACGTTTCACGAAGAGCAATTCATAGACTGGCACCACTACCAGTCAATGAACATGAGGAGGGCAACAATGCAAAAATGTCAGCACAACCTCGAACTACTCCCGTCAGACCCAACGACAATCGCCCACATCAGTCAGAAGAAACAGTACGCAAAAGGTGGAAATCGTCATCGTTCAACTTGACTACCGGACTACTGATGATCATTAGGGGTATAACTTTTTTGTAACCTCATATTTACGTCACCACGCGATGAGAAATGGGGAAAAAGTAATTTTAAAAATATTTTTGAGAAAATATCCTGAACGATTTTGACATATATTACAGCGCTGATGTCCTGGAATAATTGAATTTTCTTACACCCAGTGCCTTAGGAAGCAGTCATAAGCTTTTTCAAACTGGTTCTTCAAAGAGTTTCCTAGTGTTGTAAAATTACTTTCGTTGAAACAGCGATCAGAGAACCAAATTTCGTACCATACTCCACATATAAATTTACAAATTGGAAGTAGCTTCGCTTGGTACTTTGGAATGAGTATAAAAGCTAAAATTGCAAGAATTGCTCTTGAATTCCATCGTGCATTGCTTAGCGGAGGTAGAGCTTTGAAATGTATATAAGGGAATTTATCACACTCCTCGTAGTATCTGAATACTTTTCCAAGCTCATACAAATATTGCATATCATCACGCCACTTTATATTTTTTACTTTCAAGACTTCCTCATTTTGTCTGTAGCCTTTTTTGAGATCATCGTATCTATTTATTAGTTCCGTAACGAAATTATAGTCGATATTTGGAGATGTTGGTTTTTCGTCGAACGACTTGTCCATAACATGCCTTAATATTAAATCAAGGACATGGTGCTGACAGCCAATATACTGGGGCGGAGGCATATTGATTTTGAATAGTTCTGCAGTAGAGTTACAACTCCATTTTTCTTACCAGTATTAACGCTAAAGTATCGCAACCTATCATTTTTATGGATTCCCATAATTCAAATTTATCCAACGTTTCTTTTATTCCATTAAATATAGTTTAAGCTCTTCCATTCTCAAGAAGCAGTACAGCCAACTCTATTTCTGTTGTTTAATTTTTCAATACTATTACCTGTACTTCTTTCTTATCAAATTTTTTCCCATCAAAATAAAGACACCAGCTTTCATTTTTCAGATTTTGCTTCCAAAATTTCTGCTGATTTTATTGCTGCTTTATATACTCCAGCTTGTGAAGGTGTAGAGATTGGAACTCCTGACTCTGCCAAAAGCTTACAGATTTTTGAAGCCGTTTTAATACTAACATTGGAGTGTGTTACTAATTTGGCCGCTGCCTTCGTGGACGATTTCGTTCTTTTAAGTCTAGCTGGAGGTTCATAGTCTTCAATATTATATAACTGTTGGTCGTCATCGGTTACGGATGTTGAATCTGAATCATAGTTCGCTCGTCGACAGCTGTTTGTATCAGGGTGCAGTTGATTAACTAGTTTTGTTTTAAATGGGTGCACTGGAAGAATTTTAGTAGTGCTTTGCTACTTTTCTGCAATTGATAAAAGTGTTTGTCCTCTGTACTAAGCCATAAACGTTTTTTTTTTTTTTTTTTTTTTAACGACGAATCCCAACGGTCCCACTAACCCGCCCAACCGACCGAGGGGCACATCCGCATGACGCACGGATTTGGTGACCGAACAGCCGTAATCCGGATTACGCTGTGTAACCGATCGCGGGTAAACATATTTGGAAATTCGTGTCAGCTACAGATTAAAATCATCAGCTGATAAAACGCATATTAATAAAACGCGAATTAGGTTATGAATGAAAAAGAGAATTCTTCCAAACATAACATAATATAAGATTAACGTGATAATAAACAATAGAATTAAAAGAAAATATTATGAAGCATCAGAATTCATGCGACGTATATGAATTTAATCAAATATAATTTTTGTCTACTTTACGATATTAGACTTAACAAAAATACAAAGACAAAACAATCCAAACAGTTAATTTACGCGACAAAGATTACAAATATTAATTTTAGTATTTTGTTTTTTTATACGAAATATAAAAAATCAAATACAAATAGAACAGTTAAGTAAACAGTAACGGAACGAATGTGAATTCAGCTAAAAATTTTGTTTTATTTGTATACAATATACAGTAAAAAACAAAATTCTGCTGAAATATAAATATAAAATACAACAAAAATACAACACTTTCAAAAAATCGACAATGCCGAGTTTGGCAACCCTGTCATTTCGTTAGACCCTAAACGGTCCAAAAACTCAAAGAGCAACAAAGGCTTAAGTGTGATCAAGTGCATTTAAAATAAAAGTTTTAGTTTTAGGTGAATCTGACAGGTCAAAGACAGAATACAGGCTATTAAAATCGCTACAAATACAACGAAAAGGTTCATTCTGCGCGTAATTAGAGCGGCACATACTTAATATCAAAGGAATGAAAGATCTGGAACAACGGGTTGGGATATTAAAATCAATTTCTTGAAGCAAAAATGTAGAATTCAGAGAGCCATTTATCAATTTAATCAAAAGTGTTACATTAAGCACCGTTCTTCTATTTTTTTAGAGTAGGGATGTCCAAGAGTTTTAAACGATTTTCGTATGGAGGTAGGTTCTCATTCGGATTCCAGCGAAGGTTTCTTAAAGCAAATAATAAAAATTGTTTTTGAACCGATTCAATTCTATCAGAGTGGCAGTTGTATTGTGGATTCCACAAGACTGATGCATATTCCAAAATTGGTCTTACAAGTGATATGTAAAGACTTTTGGTAACGAATGGGTCATTAAATTCTTTTGACCATCTTTTAATGAAACCTAGAACACCCCTCGCCTTATTCACACATAAGTCAATATGTAGATGAAAGCGAAGTTTTGGATCCATAGTAACACCCAGGTCCACAAAAGTAAAAACCTTTTCTAGATTACAGTTATTTATATGATACAGCGATGAAAGTTGGTGTCTTCTAGCAAATGTCATAAATTTACATTTTTTCAGGTTCAGTTCCATTAAGTTATTATCACACCAGATAGCTATACTGGTCAGATCTGATTGTAACAACTTATGTTGATCTAAGATGTCATAGGATAGAAACAATTTAACGTCATCAGCATACAACAGTACATTCGAATGTTCTTGGGTAATATCAAATATTTCATCAAATGTAGTCAGTATATCTTTACCAGCAGAACGTTTTAAGAATTTATCATAATTTCCAATAGGCTTTTCGATTTTTCGTTCCACGGAGGTTTGCGGAATTTTTGGAAAATTCAGTTTGCTCCACAATTGAAGCATTTCTATTTTTGTATCTTTTTTTTAAGATTTTTCATTTTTAGCAAAGGTAATAAATCTTCCAATAATTGTTATCTGTATTGGCATTTTGTTCAAATCACTTAAAGGCTTTTCAATGCTTTGCATTTTTCCCCTTTTTGTCAGGTTTTTTTCGAAATGAGCTACATTTTTGGTCCATATTTTTGAATTTTTTTCCACACACGTTAAAACACAAAAAAGGTTTAAAAAATGTATTGTAAATGTAATAGAAAATTCACACTAAATTTCTTTTCACATAAGTTATACTTTTAGTTTTGTAATACATTTAATGAATACCTTTTTATTTGATTTTTTATTTCTTTAAAAAACTCAAGACGTTGAATCGACGTTGTTCTAATGATGATTGCTCGTAAACTAGAATTTTCACGTTTTGTCTACGCATTGCATCATGCCTCGCTTACTTTGATTGTCTTTTTCAAATATTTGCAAACGACAAATGCAATATACACGGTGGCAATAACATAAAAACGTTTTTAATAACTTTTCAAATCTGTGATATTTTTGTTTTTTGTAGCTACTGTTTTTGAAAAATAGATTTTTATATTAATTGTTAATGTTGTGTAGTGATGTCACGAAGCGATGCTATAAATAAAATGTAAAAATCTAGATATCATGTAAAAATCAATAAATGCCTTGAAAAAGTTGACAAATAATCAACGAAACGTCGGCGAAACATGACGCATTTAAATATAACCGACCAAAAAAGCCCAGTATATCAACAAAAATTGTTAAAAGTTATACCCCTAATGATCATGCTTTCAACAAATATTGAAATCATCGAATTCAAACCTGAACCTGGTACACATTTCGAAGGCATCGGTTCAGCATTAATATCTCGCACAGAATGGAAGTTGATTATCTACTACGAATTAGGCCCATATTGGAATGAACTATCAGCTTTTTCCAATGGCACAGCGGCTCTACGACATTTGTGACTAGAAATAAATCAAAAAAGTACTTGCACGAATGTGGTAACCCACCTTGAACATGTGAGAGATCAACTGAAGCTGGATAATAGTTTTCAAACAACCAAGCGGGAAAAAAGAGGAGCAATAGACTTGGTGGGAAACATAGCCAATTCGTTATTTGGAATCCTTGACTCAAAATACGTTGATCAACTATCAGTTACGATCGACATGGTCAAGGAGAACGAAAGCTACCTTCAATTGTTACTGAAAAATCAAACGTCAGCAATTGATTCGACCATCAATATTATCAAAGGTGACAAATTGTCAATTCAAACCAAATTCAATCACCTTGACAACCAGATTACTGAAATCATAAACAGAATCCATGGCCAAACTTCTCAACATACAATGTCTTAAATTTTGCAACAAATACAAGCCTCAATATTGGACGTACTCGCTGACACTCATAATGGCAAGGTTAGTCCAAGTGTGCTATCACCACAGCAATTGCAAGAAGAGTTGGTAAGAATCCGCAATCACCTACCACCACTTCTCCGATTAAATTGCCGATGTTTGTATATGAAAAGATGTAAAGAGTCAGCTGGTAGTCGGAGAAGTGGTTGTTGTTGTTGTAACAGCAATAAGGAATGTATGTATGTTTTTATGCTAACTTAAATTCAAATCAATCTTCCAATGCAAATCCAAAATTTCAAAACTCACCATTTCGATGTGGGTTATACGGCACTCATCTTAGCTGCCGTGGTCATCGGTTATACCATATGGAGGGCAAGGAGTTTGGCTATACTCCACCGCATCGATGTCGGCAGCACACCACAACCCAGGCCAAGAACAAATGTCCACCAACCAAATCTTGCTGATGACACTCAATTTCTACATCAAGTTCATGAGCACCCACACGAGACATCAGATGAGATCAGCGTTTGCTGAACAACGGTTAAACGCCGGGGAGAATGTATAATCCTAGCATTGCATATTTGCGAAAATGCGCGCTTATGACATTCCGCTTATGAGCATTGCTCTAAATGAGCTTATGAGCATTACTCTAAATGTGTCGCTAAATGCTAATTTTGTAGTCTGTATTGTTGTTAGCATATGTGCACATTTTGTGGATATGTTAAAATCCATTTTTATGTACATATTAAAAAGAAAAATCAATAAAAGGACCGATTAACGGCAAATTCAATTCAATTGGACATCAACCTTTTAACAACGTTGAATTCATAATTTCAAAGGAAAGTATATCTAGGTTGAAGCACCTAGTTATACAATTTGTGTTTTGTTGAAACCCAATTCAATCAAAGTATATCTCGGTTTGAGCACCGAGTTATACAGAAGTATTGAATTGTATGGGCGGTGCCACGCCCCTTTGTCCAATTACGCCGTTGTGTTGCATTTAGCTTAGAGTTGAAACCATGAAGCCATTTGCCAAATTTCGAAAACATTGTGTGGGAGCGCTATAACAGCATTTTCCAATATTGACTTGTATGGGCGCTGCCACGCCCCATTGTCTATTCCCGGTCATTTGTAGCCCAGATTATGGCTGGGGTCTTATAGTATGTTCATGGCAAATTTCATTTTCTTGTGATCAAAAACGTATGAGATATAGCAGTTTTTACTAACTTGTGGGCGGTAAAAGTGGGTGTGTCAAAACCTATCCTATGTCACGACCCCTAGAACACATATATAAATTTTGGTGAGAATCGGTGCTGTAGTTTTCGCGTCTACTGGTAACAAACATACACGTCTCTTTTATATATATACACTGCAAAGTGAACCTATCTTTTGGTGTACAATCTTACACAAAACACATGTTTTTAACGTGAATTTATTTTGATAAATAAAAAAAAACACGTTCTAATTTTGGCATGCTATATTAAACTAGAGACCGACCGAAATCGCTTTTTTTAATTTCGGCTGAAACCGAAATGGCCGAAATTTTCATTTTTTTAGTTTCGGCCGAAACCGAAGCCGAAACCGTAGGCTGAAATTGATCGCATATTCATAGTCAAATTTAGTAGCTGCTAAACTTTAGAACCAGCTTATTAGCTGCCAGTTCAGTGTATTATCTGTCAACTTAGTAGATTACTAAAGTTAAGTTGGAGCTTAATTTGACTATGAATATGGGCCGATCATTTTAAGTTCAGATCATGAATTAGATGAATTTAGAAGCAAACTATCAAATGCGTGGCAATCAAGAGTACTGTCAGGGTAGTAGATTTCAAGAGAGGGGAGTAGATATGGGTTTATGCGTAAAGTACTAGAAATTCTACCAGAGTAGTAGAAATTTCTGTCGGGGAAGCAGATTTGTAGAAAGAATAGTACTTTTGCATTGTATGAAACCATAGTAGTAGGAAATATCTTGAGGGAAGTAGAAAAATCTGCTACCGTAGTAGAGGAGTAGAAATTTATAAATCATTGCGAGAGTATTAGATCTACTCCGATAGGACATGTCTTCTTTGTCGCTTCTGATTCTTCGAAACTATGATCAATGCTTTAATTTGTGTTACATACCGCTTTTATCCACTTGGTTGTTCCTTATGTATGTTAATACGCTGAATCCGAAAATAAACTTTAAATTTTTCCAGCACGCACCATTTTTCTGCACACGCCAAAAAAGTTGCATTTTTGGTGCTGTAAAAATTTCATTATTATTATTTTCGTATCCAGCATGGCAAAATACATAAGAATTTGTCTATAAAGTATATTTAACACACAAAACGTTCAGTTTTGTCGATCAGTGTAATCTTTGTTATTTATTTGTTACTTTTTCTATCAAACCGAAATTTTCGGCGGAAATATAGGAATTTCGGCCGAAAACGAAATTTGGCCGAAAGCGATATTTTATTTTTCGGCCGAATCCGAAACACGGCCGAAACAGCTTTTTTTGACCGAAAAGCCGAAAAACCGAAACCGAATTTCGGTCGATCTCTAATTTAAACGCATGTGTGTTTTTTTAAAGCACTTTAAGTGATTTTAATATTTATGCAGCATAAGCGTGGAACAAAAATGGTACTAAAAATGAAAAAAAAAACAAGTGAGTAAGTTTCAGTCGGGCAAGCCGACTTATATATACCCTACACCTACTGGGCCATATTGGATCCGCCTTGTTGAATTTTGAAAATGCGACATCAAATTCGAAATCAGCGACCCCAAAAATTTCATACTGTTTTGATGAAATCTTAAAATTTCGACCGCCATATTGGTTCCGCCATCTTGAATTTTGAAATTCTGACATCAAATTCGAAATCAGCGACCCCGAAAACCCCACCATACAAAATTTCATACTGTTTTGATGAAATCTTAAAATTTCGGCCGACATATTGGTTCCGCCATCTTGAATTTTTAAATTCTGACATCAAATTCGAAATCAGCTACCCCGAAAACCCCACTATTCAAAATTTCATACTGTTTTGATGAAATCTTTAAATTTCGGTAAAAACACGATTTTCACTTATATGGGAGGTAGGCGTGGCAGTCGACCGATTCCGCCCATTTTCAATACCAACTCCTTCTAGGGCCTAAGGATAAATACAAAATTTGGGATCCCTAGCTTTCTTCTAGCCCCTGCAATCGTGTTTACAAGTAAAGAGGACGGACAGACACGGAGGTGGGCGTGGCAGTCGACCGATTCCGTCCATTTTCAATACCAACTCCTTCTAGGGCCTAAAAAGGATAAATCCAAAATTTGGGATCCCTAGCTTTCTTCTAGCTCCTGCAATCGTGTTTACAAGAAAAGAGGACGGACAGACGGATAGGGCTAAATCAACTCAGGAAGTGACGCTGATCAAGAATATATATACTTTTCCATACCGGACACGTCTCATATATATACCCATACCTCATGAGGTGTAGGGTATAAAAATGGTACTATTGTGGGGTCGGAATCCAAGCGGTGGTCGCACTGAGCACAACACCATAAATTTAAGAATTCCTTCTTTACTCATTAGCACTTATTGCAATATCCTTATTTAGTTATTATTTAGTTATTATATTTCACAAATTTCATTTTATATTCATCATATAAGCACCAGCGTG
Organism: Heteromyza rotundicornis; assembly: GCA_951394025.1. Taxonomy (NCBI): domain Eukaryota; kingdom Metazoa; phylum Arthropoda; class Insecta; order Diptera; family Heleomyzidae; genus Heteromyza; species Heteromyza rotundicornis. The sequence goes on from OX596011.1 coordinate 40,710,418, forward strand.
TGATTGCGCCAAACAATAGGATAAACAACACCAAAACAAACAGTTGTGATCTGTCAGATACCAGTTGGTGGGTTGGCGTTGCCATGTGCCTGTTTTTTGGCGTTACCATTTCGTACCAAATCATATAATACATAAATCCCTAAATATACTGCAATAGACCAATTTTATTTTTCTACCATATTTTCAAGTAAAATTTCAACTTTTAAACTTACAACTATATAAATTAAAGAAAAATAATTAAACAATAAATAAAAACTAAATTAGTTTTAAAAAAATTACATTAAAAAAAATCAAAAAAAAAATACAAAAAATAACAACAATTTTATATCTATTTAATTTTACATATATTTTCATTTACATAATCTGCTTAAAGACTTGTCAGTAGTTATTAAGAAACAATAAAAATATAAAAAAATATATACATCAAGCTATCGCGGCCCTCCAAAAGCACTCAATGAAGGCAGTCCATCGAAACGAATCAGTGCTGGTCGATGGTGTCACCCAGACGACACCTAGAACTGCAATGACCCGCCTTGGAGAAAGTGTACCCAAAGGCAGCGCGATACCGAAGAGCTCTTATCGCGGCTCCCAACTCCGAAGAAAAATAAAGGAACACCCCTTAGAGAAAATGAACCCAAGATCAGGAGCGACAATGTAAACGAGGCAAATGGTATCCAACACTGGCCGAAAACTTCGGGGTTGATGGGTGAAAATGAACCCACTCCTCTGGAATCCTCCAAAGTAGAGTGGAAGACGGTGAAAAAGAAGGTGCGCAATAAAACGAGCAAACATCTGGAGCCCGCTGAGAAGCAACGGTCCAATATAAATCGCATACGGATGTCAACTCGCCCAGATGCTATTGTGATCACAAAAACCGGTGATGCATCATACGCCGACATGCTGAAGTTGCTGAAATCGAAGCCCGAGTTAAAAGACCTAGGTTCAAATGTCAACAAAATACGAAAGTCGGCTAATGGTGACTTACTTGAGCTAAAACCCAAAACCGATGTGTGTACTGCCAAACTCAAAGAAGATACGGTACTGGCTCTCCAAGATACCGCAAATGTAAGAGCGCTTTGTCATGAGGTCATAGTAGAATGTCGTGATCTCGACGAAGTGACCACACCGGATGAGATATTAAATGCTCTATCTGAGCAATTTCCACAAATTGGATGCATTGATAGGAACGCAGTACGCTCAATGCGCTCTGCAAGAGAGGACACGCAGACAGCGTTGATCAGCCTACCAGCTAGATCCGCTGCTCCACTAATCGAGGCCAGTCATATTCGTATTGGATGGGTAAGGTGCAGACTGCGTGAACGCACATCACCAACACGCTGCTTCCGATGCTCTATGGACATATAGCGAAATACTGCAAAAACGAAGTCGACCGCACGGGCATTTGCTTACGCTGTGGCACTAAGGGCCACATGGCAAAAACGTGCGAGGCGAAACCTAAATGTTCAATCTGTGAGCCAGGATGCCAAAGAGGAAATGAGAATGCTGTAGGAAGCTTCAAATGCCCTGCATTCATGATGAGACGATGAAATTTCTACATTAAACCTCAACTATTGCGAAGCTGCACAGGACCTCTTATCGAAGACGGTGCAGGATCTTTCAGTGGATGTTGCAATTCTGAGCGAACCTTATAGAAGAAGGGATGTCGGCGCTTGGGCAAGTGATTCGCGTGGTAAAGCGGCAGTTTGCAGCTGCGGAAATCGTCCGTTTCAGGTAATGGCACTGACATCGTATAATGGGTTCGTGTATGCAGAAATTGGAGGACTATATGTGTATAGTTGCTATATACCACCGAGTACTTACCTACAAAGCTTCATCAGCATTCTCGATGTGCTTGTGGCCGATTGCAGAGGAAAAAACCCACTGATCATCGCAGGAGATTTTAACGCCTGGGCATCCGAATGGGGTTGCCCCAGAACTAACCCTAAAGGCAAAGCGCTACTAGAAGTTATAGCTCTTTTAGATGTGGTTCTAATGAATACGGGGACTCAGCATACGTTCAGTAGAGGTGGTGCTGGATCTATAATTGACCTCACCTTCGTGAGTAGCGGAATATTCGGCAGGACGACTTGGAAAATCAGCGAATGCTATACTCATAGCGACCATCATGCCATAATTTGTGAGATTGCACCAACCTATGTTAGCCATAGAGGCACCACAGAAATTCAAAAAGTTCATCCGCGATAGCAAACGGCAATGCTTCTTGGAGCTGTGTGACGATGCAGAAGAAAACCCGTGGGGCCCCGCATATAAAATTGTGATGAAAAAATTTGGAGGTTTTAAACCAGGGTTGGCAACCGAATCGGTTTCGGTTTCGGTTTTACTCCCACTTGCCAATCGGTTTTGGTTATCGGTTTCGCTCCTTGATTTTGAAAAGGTTTCGGTTGGTTGGAGCGATTGAAAAGGTTTCGGTTTAGGTTTGAAAAGGTTTCTAGATGGCCCAATATTAGGAAATTTTATATCAATTCAATATAAATCAAGGGTGCTGAATCTAACTACATTTACCGAATATCCTTATCTAATCGCATTTTCAAACAAATTTATGCTTAAATTTTTAGTTTTTACACCCTACACAACGTTTGAAACGTCCATAAGGACGCATGTCCGGTATGGATAAGTATATATATTCATGATCAGCATCAAAAACAGATTTAGCCATATCCCCGTCTGTCTGTCACCATACAGGCTGGAATGTTTTTTTTGAGACATCGATGTGAAACTTTGGGTTTACGTTTTTATCTCCGAGTTTTTATCGGACGAAAAAGGCTGCCATATAAATCTACGAAAAAATAGCGAAAATTTTCCAAGTCTTTTCAAAAACCATAAAAATGCCTGCACACACAGAGGCGTTGTTCGTGCCGCAGGCTGTTTCGAAATTAATTTTGTCACAAATAATTGTATTTCTGAAAATATAGCGTTTTTTATACAGCCTGTTTCCATAGCAATACAATAAATAACAAACACAAAAAGCCAGTTTCAAAACCAATTCGAATCAGTTTGAAAATAAACCTTTTGACTGTTTCCATAGTAGTCTAATAAATAACAAACAAAATAGTCATTTTCAGAAACATTTCAGTCAGACTTTTTGATTGTTTCCATAGCAATATAATAAATAACAAACAAAATCTACTGCGGTGAAATCGCTGCCTGAGGCACTTTGCGTTTTCGAAGCTAGATTTTTTAAATATGGAAATGGTTCTGAAATATATAGCGAATATCGCCTCTGTGTGCGCCGACCTTATAAAAAGATTTATTGAATATTTAAAAAAAATATTTCCTATATTTTAAAAATATATGAAATAAATAAATGAAATACGATGAATTTTCTCTTACGAAAAAAAAAATTCAAGTCAATTTTGTGTACGAAAACCTTTTGAAAACCGATTAAAACCCCGTAACCTTGAACCCATTCAATCGGTTACGACGAATCGGTTTCGGTTCGCTCCCTAAATGAATCGGTTTCATTCGGTTTCGGTTTCGGTTACGGTTTCGGTAGCCAACCCTGTTTTAAACAGCCGATTCCAACATGCCCGTTGGTGCATGCGAATGTGGTCCGAACACTCTTTCCCCATTGCGGCTGGATGTGCCACAAGAAGCAACTATTGTGGGGTTTGCAGATGACATCGCTGTGTTGCAAGAGGTCACAGAGATTGGCAACAAAACAATTAACATAATCCAGAGCTGGCTGCTGAACGCCGGCCTTTCAGTAGCGGATCACAAAATAGAGGCGGTGTTGATAAGCAGCAGGAAATTACGCGAAGTTGTCACCCTGAGCGTTGGTAGGAGTACGATAGTATCTAAACCTGTGATTAAATACCTCGGAATTCTGATAGACGCAAGGCTTAATTTCAAGGAACATTTGGATTATGCTTGTGAAAAAGCTGCGAAAGTAAGTACCGCCCTGTCAAGGATCATGCTCAATGTGAGAGGTCCAAGACAGCGCCGCAGGAAACTGCTGGCAGGGGTGGTAAAGTCGATCTTACTCTATGGGTCCCCCATATGGGCGAAAGCTCTAGAAACGCCAACATATGGAAGAGGATTTAGAACAGTCTATCGACTATGTGTCCTCCGAGTATGTTGGCATGTGCCCCATCGATTTGATGGCCAGAGAGACAGTACGCGAGAATGAGGACACAAATCATAAACAGAGACGTGAAATAGCGAGGCAGCAAAGTATGCTTGAATGGCAAATCCGCTGGGACAACTTGGGGAAAGGGCGCTGGACGCATCGTTTAATCCCAAACATTTCGAATTGGGTGGAGAGGAAGCATGGAGAGGTTGTTTTAGAGTTTATCTGCACAGATTCCACCACGAACATTCATCATTCTGCGAGCTTTGTGGTGGAGTTTTTAACGAAGACGCAGAACATATATTCTTTGCGTGCCCGCGGTTCCTACCAGAACTACCAGGAGCTGTTGTGTAACATCGTTGGTGAGGCACCGACCCTGGAGAATATTGTAGGTCATATGATGGAGTCACCAGAAAAATGGAGTCTGTGACATGGCAGCCACTGTAATGGTGGACTTGGACCGTTGGAACGACAAGGTAAAATCGCATTAAAAAATAAACGTTAAAAATGCGCCAGCGTTAGAAGTACGCTGACACCTACCCTGCGTAATACTTGACGGCGGTTCCACGGGAGTTATAGGCATGGAGAGAGCGTTTTTAGTGGGAAGAAGCCTCAAATAACTAAGGAGTGTGGGCTCTTTAGTATCTTCTCAAAGATTTTCACCTCTCGCGCAAAAAAAAAAACTCTTATGAAAGTACACACGTGACGCGAAATACACGGGTGTCATTGAAACGTTTATAATTTTCTTTTATTCTCAAAAACAGTTAAATTACCACATGTTTTCCGTTGTTTAACTGCGCGTTAATTACACACAGAATACGTTTTAGTGCGTTATTGCAAATTTTTAGCTGCTCTCTTGAGCTATAATTACATTATGGTGCGCTATAAATAAACATATTATATGTGTTAAATTTAAACACTTCTTACTTATAAATTCACGAAAATTTGAGTGTAAATAGTGTCTACAAGGTTTTACACACTTTAGGTGTATCTGAACAACGCATTCCACTTTGCAGTGTAGAACTGGTTTACAAAAATAACTTATTTTCAACTATATAACAACTAATTTTCAAGTTATTGAAAAGTCGTTCAGAGATAGTCAGTTTGATAAAAGAATTTCTGTGTTGTGCTTTGTTTCATTTCAATTCGAACGTAGTAAAAATTTGTCTAGAGTGTTGGCGTCGGCTTCACATTGCAAAGGTCGTTGGTTCGAGCTCCGGAAAATTCAATTAAAATTTTTATAAATACAAAAATTTTTAAAAAGTAATTTATAGAAATGAGAGAAAGATGAGAGAAAAATAAATTCGAATAAAATTTTTGTGAAGTTTAAACTCAACTGACTAGGACATCCCCATGTTAAAAAAGTGAGTTCGTAACCAAGGAAATAGTGACTTTGTAGTGTTACCGACTATTACTGACTATTAGTTATTTAACTAGTTTATAGTTAGAAATAAATGGGTTAAATTTCTGACGGGGAAGCTATTTCTTGTGCAGTGACTCACATATTTTATAGTATTGATATTGGTATCATTAGAAAGGTCTAATCCATACCTTTCAAATGGGCAGGACGCCTTAATCCATTATGTACCTATCCGGAAAATGTAATTTAAAATTACTCTACTTTTCGAACTTTTTTCCAGGGGATTACAAAACTGTTTTTTTAAGCAAAAAGTTGCTCTGGTCAAAATTTAATAATAAAATCATTTCTTGAATTTTGGCAAATTTTTTAAAATTTGGAAACAAAATTATTTGCTTTCCAAAAACTAAATTAAATTAAATACTAAATTATATTTATACCGCCACACACACTGTGGCGGTATAACAACGTTTGTAACGCCCATAAGGAGGCGTGTCCGGTATGGAAAAGTATATATATTCTTGATCAGCATTACCGCCGGAGTCGATTTAGCGATGTCCGTCTGTCTGTCCGTCCGTCCGCACGATAGCGGTCGCAGTTCTAGAGATATCGACTTGAAACTTTGGGTACATGTTTTTCTCTTCAATACTGAGATCAAGTTCGAGAATCAGCCAAATCGGACAAAAACTGGGCGTGGCTCCCATACACCGAAAAAAAGGTAAACATTTTTCAAGTCTTTTTTATTGTTGTATTCGATTGGAAATGTTTTGAAACGTATTTTTGACATGGTCCGAGGTTCCGAAACCACATATATAAGGGTCAAATGGGGTCTTGGGACCAATTTTTTTTTTGGTGGATTTGATTGGAAATTTTTAGAAATGGATTTTGGACATGGTCCGGGCTCAAAATAGGGTCTTGAGACCACATTTTATGTTCGAGGTACTTCTTCCTATTGTGTGGGGGTATTTAAGCTTCGGTATAGCCGAAGATAGTCCACTCTCTAGTCTAAATTAAATTATATACTATTTTTTAGTCAATTTGTAAGGCCAAAGTCCAGCCGGCCTGGTTTTTTTCCACTACCGAAGTCCATTTTTTTTTGCAGATGGAATTTTTAAGCCCCACCTTTCTGAAAAACCAAAATTGCAACGAATACCAAAGTACACGTGTGCACAGGTTTCAGCTCTCTGGGTCATATACACGATTTACGAGAAGTAAAAGAGGTCAGTTACACGTTTAAATAAAATAGAGAAAAGCAAATATTTCCAACAAAAATTATAAAAATGTTAGGAAAAAATGTAATTGCCGCAAAATCGCCAAATAGAAATACAGATCGCCAAAAGTCGCCTGTCGCCCAGGCCTAAAATTCGTCGCCGAATCGATTGCGAAATCGCCCAAAAGGGCACTGACCCAACGACGGGAAAGTCGTTGCAAGAAGTATTCACATCTATATATATCTCTTTTACTCATTGGTTTATTTGTTTTTTTTTTACAGCGGAGCAAGGCTAGTCGGCAGGCCTGCCACCAGCAACCGCATCAAGCGCCAACACCGCAGATGCCCGTGCAAGTTCGGCCTCCACGGTCGCGACGTCAACAGCAGCCACCGCGGGCGAACACTGTGCGCGGTGCCATCCGCACGTTAGACCCTGCGGATCTGCGTATACGTGATCTCAACGTTGAAATCAGACGCCTGGTGAATGAGCATCGGAGGACTAAGTGGGCCGAGCATTTGGATGGCTGTGCTAACAAGTCAGCGAAGGTGTGGTCGACAATAAATTTTTTGTCGAACCCAACCAGGCGCAAAGACCTCACAGCAGGGATGGATTTTTCGATACACTTGTACGTTTTCAATACAATTTTATTTAAAAAAGTACGTAAGTACTACAGAGACATTTTCGATACAATTTTGATCTTATTGATAAATGAATGTCGGGTAATGTGGCAGTAGAGCTTTTTTCTATGTTGTTGTTAGAATTTTTGAAAACTATAAATGACGAAAGTTGTTGTTTTTCTCAAGCTTTACTTTCTGTAAAAATCGACGATCGCATGTGTTTGTACCGGTGTGACACAATTGTGTGAAAAGAAGTTTAAAAAGTTTTAATTCAGCTATTGTGTTTATTTCGATAAAAGTGGTGTTTTTTAAGATATCGTGAATATCTTTAATAACATTAGGTAAGGTTTTGAATTTATTTTGCAGTGATATCAATTACTCCAACGAAAACAAAAAACAAAATATATGTTTTTTTAAAGGTGATGAAGGCTTCCAAATAAAGTCCGTATTCGTAACTGCCAAGAATACGCCCACACAAAGTCTTTGCGGTGACCTTTTGGCTTTCAAAAAATTTAGTAATTGCGCTGGAAATCACACTGCAAACTATAGAGGCTGCGGAGTCTATCAAAGCTACATAAAAAAGACGGAAAATGTAACTCAAAAACATGAAACAAGGAAAACCCAAAAATTTCCTCCGTTTTTCGTTGCCCAAACTCTCGTTAACCGCCTTATAAAACAAGGCGTTTCCTACGCTAGCGCATTAAAAAGCAGTGACTCTGTCCCTGTGCAAACGCAACCTGCTCCTCCAAGCAGTAGTCTTGAACAAACCCTACAAATGTTCCTACAAAATATGTCTCAACTTATGTCTAGTACGCAAAATATGATGCAAGAAATGATTAAAAATCCAAGTCTCTTATTTCAACATCTCATGTCTAGACCATGAATGGTTTTAAAATATCATTCTGGAATGCAAACGGCCTGTGTCTTCACAAACTAGAACTTCTCGAGTTCCTGTAAGAGTCTATGCTAAGTTCTGAAACTCACATACTGCCCGCCCAAACACAAAATAACTGAGCAACAATTCCAGACTTTTTTCCATTCTCTTGGACCAAAGTTTCTTGTTGCCGGCGACTTCAACGCCAAACATACATACTGGGGCTCTCGTCTAATATCACCAAAGGGCAGGCTCCTTTTTAACACTATCAACAGACTCGGCCTTGGCGTAGTCTCCTCTGGCACGCCAACTTATTGGCCAACTGACAGTCGAAAAACTCCCGACGTCATTGACTTTGCAGTATTTGAAACTGTAAAAAGGAGCCAATTGACTATAGAATCTTCTCTAGATCTCTCATCAGACCATACGCCTACTATTATCACAATATAGTACGCGCCAAGTTCTGAGGTCAATTCACCAGAAAAATTGAATAGTAAACTCACAAACTGGCTCAAATATCGGCAGTATATAATTTCCCACATTAACCCAAATGTGTCACTAAAAACGAAAGATGAAATAAACACATATGTTAGTAGTTTCACACTCTTGCTTTCCCAAGCAGCAGCATCGGCTACTCCCGCCCAAATCCCAAATAGCTCAACTCGCAGCTATGCAAAATGTACCCCAAAGGCCATAGAACAGGTAAAAAAAATAAAAGAAAATTACTGCGGAAATGGCAGAACAACAGATCCCCAAATCTGAAAAAACAACTCAATAACATCACTCGAACTCTGCAAAAACAGCTTAAGTGGAAATCCGAAAGAGACTTCCTACAATTTGTTGAACATATCGCACCCACAAAATCAACAAACTCTATCTGGCGAGCTGCTATGAAGAAACCAGTACTGGCAGAACCCCCCAAACGGCTGCCAAATGGTAACTGGGACAGAAGCGATGCAGAAAAAGGTGCAGCGTTTGCCAACCACCTAAAAACCGTGACCACCCCAAACGCGAAAACTGGGGATATCCCATTACCAACATTAATCAAACACAAAAACTCTTGTACAGTCGCGATTAAAAAAATGAACTTATGGAGGCAATAAACAAATGCTTGGATCCAAAAAAAGCACCAGGATCGAACTTAATAACGCCCACTGTTTAGGCCAAACGCATAGTTTTGAATGCATTGTAAAAGTTTTTTTTAGTACATTTAATTTGTAATGACGGCATGCTATGTGGCTGAATAGCTTACAAATATGGTTTTTTAAAGATTTCTTCCACTAGCGATAATTAGTGAATGTTTAGAATTCTCATCCAGACAGCAGCCACTAAGCAACCGCCGGTAAGAAATTCTCGTATATCTCCATTTATCTCCAAACTTGTTTTCATAGTTGTAAGATAATTGTCGTCAACGTAACTAGAAGTCTTTAGCCTTTGCGAGTTTATTCACTCGTAACTAAGCTGTATTCGTGCGAGGAGCCGAAACAGAGTAAGCTCTAGCATAAAAATTTTCTTGTTGTTTTTTCTTTACTTTTATACAAATAATTATAACTATATACGCCTTGTAATTTTTAGCGAATAAACCAAAACCAAAATATACCGTCCAAATAACGCCTCTCAAGTTTATTTCATGGCTATAACATACAGCTTATAACAGCTTTATTCGTCTGTTCGCCATTTTTGAGATCTTTTTAAGCCGCCATTTATAGGCAACTCTGCCGTCTTGGTTTGATGCCAAAAACCGAGGACATTACGAAAAGGTCAAGCCAGCGAACTACGAAAGGAGTGCCACCAGCCAGATTTGCCAGCTACGACATAGATATGTCTGTAACTCATTCGCCAACATCACAGGTGCCACCACAGTCGAGCCAAGGGTCAGCAGCCAGCTGCCCACAGTCCAGCCAAATACTGCCAGCTAACATGTCGATCGCAGCCACTCGTGAAGGAGAGATATCGGGAGGTATGAAGGGTCTTGCTCTCGATTTTGATAAAAAGATGAACGACATGAAGAAAGAGTTCCAACGCCAGATGCATGTCATGCAGGAGCTGGTAAGTTCAAGTCATGTGCAGATGCAGACAACCGTTTTGCAGTTACAAAAAGAACTGCTACAAGTACAGCATAAAGCAGCTCCGTTACGAGCAACGGAGCTAACGCAGTCACAGTCAACGTCAATGCCGTCGTCACAGTCAACGTCACAGTCAACGTCACCGTCGTCACAGCCATTGTCACAGCCGACACTACCGCCGACGTTACAGTCGACACTATTGCCGACGCCACAGCCGACACTACCGCCGACGCCACAGCCGACATTTACGCCGACGTTGCACAGCGATAATTTAGAGCCTACAAGTGCCCAGCAAATGTCGTATCGTACTCGCAAAATTTATCCACTGCCGAATTTTTCAGGACAGCCTGAAGAGTGGCAAACATTTACAGAAGCTTTCAAAAGTACAACAGAGGAATTCGGGTATTCGCAGCTGCACAACATAATGCGTTTGTGGGAAGCCTTAAGCGGAAAGGCAAAAGATACAGTGGAAGCACTTTTGTCAAGTTCGGCAAACGTGGCCGCCATCTTGTCCATTCTCGAGGAAACGTATGGTCGCCCCGAACAGTTAATAAAAAGCCAGATCGCGAAGGCAAGGGCGATACCAGCAGTTTGCGAGGGGGATTTGGCAGCTTTAGTGAGCTTCGCCAACAAAATCACTAATATGGCAACCTTTCTCGAAAACGCGCGTAGAGAACACCACTTAAACAATCCAACGTTGTTGAGCGATATAGTGAGTAAATTGCCAATAGCCAGGCAAATACAATGGGCTGAAAAATGCCTCTTGTTAGAGCGACCCCCTACGATCACGGATTTTAGCCAATGGATTAACGGGGTACGAAAGATTGCCAACATGGTCGCCGACTCTCTGCCCTCAATACCAGCTGCGTCAAACACGAACACGTCGAGAAGAACGTCGCAGCCGATAGCGCCAACAACTGCGGCCAGAAAATATGTGCATGTGAGTGTTGCATCAAACAACAAATGTGTTCTGTGCGAGGGTGAGTGCCTTTCAGCCGAAAAATGTACTAACTTCCAAAAACTTTCAATAGATGAACGATGGGCGTAAATTAAAGATCTCCGCGCAAGGCCACCGGGCTCTGAAGTGTTACTCGAAAAAGAAATGCGGAATCAGTGGGTGCTCAAAAATCCACCATTGTCTACTACACGCCACGCCGTAGCGAGAGGGTCAGGCGCGAAACGAAGCGCCAGTCGTCACATCTGAATCATGCGAGAGGAGGAGTTGTCATGTTGATTATGGAGGCGAAGATGAGGGAGTTCTTTTTCAAGTAATTCCGGTTAAACTTTACGGCAAAGAGAAGGTGATAACCACATGCATTCGTCGATGATGGAGCCAATGCGAGCATTATTGATGCCGATCTTGTACGTAGACTGGAACTTCGCGGAAAGAAGGATGTTCTCGAGCTACAGTGGTTGAACCGCCAAACCACTAAAGAACACACCGAAATAGTGGACATAAAACTTAGTGGAGTAGAAGAAGGAGCAGAAATCTTTGAAATGACAAAGGTTTTTACGTCGTCGAATTTGGCATTGCCTCCACAAAGTTTCCGCCGTGATGATTTTTTGAAAGCTGATTTATCGCATTTATTGGATCTGCCGATCCGCGATTATGAAAACGTCCGCCCTACAATGATAATTAGTCTCGCTCACGCATATTTGACTGTGCCAATTCAAGTTCCTCGTGCACCAAATGGTTCAGGCCCGATTGCAGTCAAAACTCGACTCGGATGGATGGTTTATGGTCCAACATCCGTCAACTTTAGCCTGCGCTCTCATCGTGCACTTCACGTAAATGTCAATTTAGACAAAAGGCCAGCGTTGGATCCGTTGGCGGAAATGATGACCAGCTATTTCGATTATGAGACTTTCGGGGTCAAAGCGGGCGTTAAGGCGATACTCTCTTCGAGCAACGAACGTGCGTATGCAATTTTAGACTCAACAACAAAGCGATCTGGAAATCGTTTTGAGTCCGGACTGTTGTGGCGAGAAGATAACATTGCATTTCCCGAAAGTTATGAGATGGCCTTCAACCGATTGCTGCATGTGGAACGAAAAATGTTACGTCATCCGAATTATGCAGCTGAGTATTGTGCCAAAATCGGAGACTACATTGACAAAGGTTACGCACGACGGATGACAAAAGAAGAGGCCGCCCAGCACTCCGCAAAAACCTTCTATTTGCCCCATTTTGGCGTCAGAAATCCCAACAAAAAAGGAATACGCCTCGTTTTCGATGCGGCAGCGGAAGTGCAGAACAAGTCTCTCAACAAAGCTTTATTGCCAGGCCCAGATATTAATCAGCCCTTGATTTCTATTCTTTTTAAATTCAGGCAGAGTGCAGTGAGAGTTTGCGGCGACATAAAGGAAATGTTCCACCAGATTAAGATAGCCAAAGAAGATCAAGACTGCCAAAGGTTTTTGTGGAGGGAAGGAGACACGTCGGCACCCGTCGGAATATTTGTGATGCAAAGGCTCATATTTGGAGCCACTTGTTCGCCCACAATAGCTCAATTTGTAAAAAATTTCAATGCGCAGGAATTTTGTCAACAGTACCCTCGTGCCGTCGAAGGAATTGTGGAAATACACTATGTGGACGACTATGTCGATTGTTTTCCAAATGAAGAGGAAGCCATGCGAGTGGTGAAAGAAGTCATCGATATCCATCAAGCCGGCGGGTTTGAAATGCGAAATATCGTCTCTAATTCGAAAAATCTAAAAATGCTATATGGCAACCCCGTCAGCTGTGATCCAGTGAATGTGGAAGGAGAAGTTGATCGCATATTAGGCATGCATTGGCTAAGTGGAGCAGACATTTTTGAATTTATATTGAAATTCAACAAAATATCGCCAGAAATTTTAAATTCGAAAAGAAAGCCGTCGAAAAGGGAGATGCTAAGTCTGACTATGTCAGTTTTCGACCCCTTCGGTTTCATAGCAAACTTCACGGTCTCAGCGAAGCTGCTAATGCATGCCCTGTGGAAGACGGGTGTGCAGTGGGACGAGGAGATTCCCGACGACGTGTATGACAAATTTAAAGGTTGGCTGGGACAGCTGCCCAAAGCGCAGGAATTCCAAATCGAACGCTGCTATATGCGTAATTTTGAAACAGCCGAAGTATATTTGCACATATTCGTGGACGCGAGTGAGCAGGCATTGGCTGCGGTTGCATACTGGCGGGTGGTGGACGACGGTAAAGTAAAACTGGCATTCGTTTGCGGAAAGAGCAATTGCGCTCCGACGCGCTTTCATACCATTCCAAAGCTGGAATTGCAAGCCGCCACCATGGGAGTGCGCTTGAAGGACACTATCGCCAAGTGTCACACGATTCAAATAAATAAATACTTCTTTTGGAGCGATTCCCACACCGTAATCCGGTGGATATGCTCCGATCATCGCGTATACAAACAATTCGTTGCCAACAGAGTTGCCGAAATTTTGGAGAGTAACACCGTTGATAATTGGCGATGGTGCCCTGGCTCGATGAATCCTGCCGATGACGGCACTCGCGCGAAATTTCCGGTGCATTATGAGGCGGAAGGCAGATGGAAATATGGGCCGCAGTATCTATTGAAAGACGAGCTGGAGTGGCCAACCGAGGAGCTAATGGGAAAGAAAGGGGACAAAAGACGAGCTGCGTTCAAAACACACAATTTTGCTGACGTGTCGTGTGCTTTGAAACTCTAATTAACCGTTTCTCGAATCATTCCAGGCTTAAACGTTCTATTGCCTGGGTATTCCGCTACGTTGAAAATTTACGAAGAAACACTAAACAATTACCCCTAACGAAAGGTGAACTAACTAGTGACGAAGAAGTCCGTGGCGAGTTGTTTATTTGCCAAATTGTACAACAAGCATCGTTCGCCGAAGAATACGCCACTCTTCAACAGGGCGGCGTAATAAGTAACAGCAGCGCTTTACGTACACTTAACCCTTTCCTTGATGCAGATGGGGTCATAAGAGCCAGCGGGCGCATCAGTAACGCAACGTATTTGTCAGTTGAGGCGCGCAAGCCCATTATTCTGCCAAAACATCATCGGTACACTCATCTCGTCGCCAAAGGGTACCACGACAAACTTCGGTACATTAATGTAGCCACCATTATCAACGAGATTCGCGGACGATATTGGATTCCTTCGATCAGGTCGCTGATGAAGAGTGTCGAAGGGCGATGCACCTTTTGCAAATATCGAAAGGCAAAACCGATACAGCCTCAAATGGGCCCTTTACCTGTTGACCGAGTAACGCCATTCGTACGGCCGTTCACATACACTGGCGTCGATTTTTTCGGCGAGGTGTACCTTTACATATACGCAGCGACAACGGTACGAATTTCGTTGGTATCGAAAAGGAGCTAAGAGGGACTCAAGACTTTCTGGACCACGACAAAATTACCGCAGGTTTGGCACCGCTTGGAGTTAAATGGATCTTTAACACCCCATCGAATCCCAGTCAAGGTGGCGCTTGGGAAAGACTAGTGCAGTCGGTAAAAAAGGCGCTTTACATAAATTTGAAAGAGCAAACGCCACGATTGGAAACCTTAAATTGTGTACTCACAGAAGCCGAAAACATCGTCAACTCAAGGCCGTTGACACATTTGCCAGTGACGCCGGATGAGCCCGAGCCGCTCACGCCAAACCATTTTCTGTTGGGCTGTATGAACTCTACGCAAACACCGGCGCCATTTGAACTTGAAAAATGCATTGTGGCATCAGTGGCTGCAAGAGTATCTACCGGAACTTACACGACGCACGAAGTGGTGCTTACCAGCAAAGGCGATCGACGTCGGCAGCCTTGTTTTAATTTGTGATCTTGATGCCAGCAGATCGCGATGGAAGCGCGGAAAAGTAATAGAGCTGTTCCATGGCAAGGACGGAATCGCTCGGTCGGCGAATGTTCGAACTGCTACTGGTGTACTAAAAAGACCTGTGTCCAAGTTGGCTGTGTTGGACGTCGAGTTGCAGGATAGTGGTGAGTCTCCCCCTCCGTGGTCAAGTCACGGGGGTGGGGATGTCGTCAACGTAACTAGAAGTTAAAGCAGGGTGGCATCCCGAAAAATCTCGATGTATTGTATTTGTATTTTTATATTGTATGGCCTACGTGCCTTTAGCCTTTGCGAGTTTATTCACTCGTAACTAAGCTGTATTCGTGCGAGGAGCCGAAACAGAGTAAGCTCTAGCATACAAATTTTCTTGTTGTTTTTTCTTTACTTTTATACAAATAATTATAACTATATACGCCTTGTAATTTTTAGCGAATAAACCAAAACCAAAATATACCGTCCAAATAACGCCTCTCAAGTTTATTCCATGGCTATAACATACAGCTTATAACAATAATATATACTAAAATTTAATATTTTGTATTTTTATTTATACCCCAAATTGCCTGAGGATAACCGGAATCTGCCCAAAATTAGTTGTGGAGAAGTAAAGCCCTCGCCCTTTTCATTGGTCCGGATGCGGCTAGCCTCAGCTATTTAAGAAGACAACATTTTGAAAATCAACTAGGATTCATAAAGCTGATTCCAGCAGAATACAGGTGTGTTAATTTTATTTCATTTTATGGTGATCTTTTCAAATAAATATAATAGAAAAACTAGAGAGTGGACTATCTTCGGCTATACCGAAGCTGAAATACCCCCACACTGTAGGAAGAAGTACCCCGAACATAAAAAAATGTGGTCTCAAGACCCTATTTTGAGCCAATTATAGGTGGTTTTGGAGCCCGGTCCATGTCCAAAATCCATTCCTAAAAATTTCCAATCAAATCCACCAAAAAAAAAAAATTGGTTTCAAGACCCCATTTAGACCCTTATATATGTGGCTTCGGAACCTCGGACCATGTCAAAAATACGTTTCTAAACATTTCCAATCGAATACAACAATAAAAAAGACTTGAACAATTTTTACCTTTTTTTCGGTGTATGGGAGCCACGCCCAGTTTTTGTCCGATTTGGGTGATTCTCGAACTTGATCTCAGTATTCACGAGAAAAACATGTACCCAAAGTTTCAAGACGATATCTCCAAAACTGCGACCGCTATCGTGCGCTAAATCGACTCAGGAGGTGATGCTGATCAAGAATATATATATTTTTCCATACCGGACACGCCTCCTTATGGGCGTTACAAACGTTGTGACAAAGTGAGTATACCCTGCCACAGTGTGTGTGGGGGTATAATAAAGTAAAAAAGATAACCATACAAAATTACGCGCTTTGGTGAATCTCTCCTCCACTCTTGTATAAAAATTTAAAAATATAGATTCCTGCTCCATTCTTTCCAAATACAACCAAAAAAATTTGGTAAATCTCTCTTCGGCTATTTGTTTGAAATCTCCCAAAGCTACATCACAGTGGCTAAATTTCAGCAAATAGAGATCTTTTATGAAATAAAATAACGAAATCGTAACGAATATACAAAATAACAAATAAAACAACAATGAAATCCCCCATTAAAATCATTATAATCAGAATATGAATTAACATAGACATTAAAATTAAATATTAGATAACATTAAAAGCAAAATTTAAAAACTCCATTTCACTCCATAGTGCAATTTATTTAAATTCACACACACAAACATACACCGGCTTCACTTCGCTCTCACCGGCTCCACTACCTCGCTCCAACACTGCAATTGTTATTGCACATTTTTTCGTATTCTCTTATGTGCTTTATTCTTATTTTTTTTCATTACGGTAGCAACGGACAGACGTTGATTTTTTGGAAAAGTAAAATAAATTAGAGTAGATTTTTGTGAAATAATGAATTAAATAAATCTATATATATAAAAGAGACGTGTATGTTTGTCACCAGTAGACGCGAAAACTACAGCACCGATTCTCATCGTGACAGTGGGCGTGTCAAAACCTATCCTATTTGACACGCCCACTTTTACCGCCCACAAGTTAGAAAATACGTATTTCTCTCAC
This sequence comes from Heteromyza rotundicornis, assembly GCA_951394025.1. NCBI lineage: Eukaryota > Metazoa > Arthropoda > Insecta > Diptera > Heleomyzidae > Heteromyza > Heteromyza rotundicornis. Next base: position 40,727,562 of record OX596011.1, read on the forward strand.
ATTTGTGAATCTTTTAAAGCAAATACCATATGATCAACAATCAACTTGGTTGCCACATAGGACTTAATTTTTCCCCACCCAAGCAGTGTTACCATATCTGCTTGGTTTCTTTCAGTTTCAGTTTCTTTCGGTTTCTTTCAAAGTATGAAATCGATTTGCTAAAGTATTTCAAGTCGATGTACCGATCACAAATTTCAACAACTTCGTGTATTTTCAACATTAAATGCAGCAGGGAGTAATAATTAATGTTATTTCCATTTGATTGCATGTAACTTTTCAACAATGGAAAAAACCTAAGGCAGTGCCAAAATAACACGGCTTCTCATTGTGTATTACATATTCGCAATTCCATAATTTGCCCCAATCTCCCAGTGCACATTTTACGCCCACTTTCACAGTACTTCATTTCCACTTAAATGCATTTGCCATTTACATTCCAAATAACATCGCTACATCAATTTTCCTCTCTATAAAATTGTACAAAATTAACTCCACAGTATAAACACCAATTAAACATATATATTTAAAAATTACTTTCATCCATTCATCCATTACATTGCAGACAATGCAACAACAAAAAATTATTACGGCCCAGCGAAGCGGACCGGGCCCAGCTAGTATAAAATAAAATAAAAAAAGGCCCAAACTATAAAGGATACACGGAGACACAACATAAGGAATTTTTGGAGAAAAAATACGAAGAAATTGACAACAATAAACACAAATCGACCGGTGAGAGGATTAGAGTATTTTGGTTTGTGATATTCTCATTCTGAGTGTGTTTAGGTAATTGCGTAGACACTTTTACAATTTATAAGGTTTGCAGATGTCGCCAAACTTTTTCCAATAAGATATTTAAATCTTTAACTTTCATCCACAAGTGTTTTCTTGGAAATAATTTGATCGAATTTTCTCTAATACTCTACAGTCAGCATTATTGATCTTAATAACAAATTAATTCGATCAGGTAAAAGAAACATATAAGTCTTGTTTGAAGTCAATTTCTACTTCACCCTCAATTTCTCCAGGCAAATTGAAGATAAATACAATAAGTGTTATTTAGTGTATGTACACAGAAAAAAAAAAAATAGGTTAATCTAACCAAAAAACGTTGTAAAAAAACAATTTTTTATTTTATATGGAAAACACAAACAACAACTACAATTGTTGTGGTTAATCTAATCGTCAAAAAATTGTTAAATGATTTGCCAGCACGGTCGTATTTCTCGATGCAGAAATGCAACCATGCCGCAAATATTTCATAATTCTGAAACAGCATGACATTTAATACAAGAGGTAAAAATTATTATATATGGCTGTCTCGTTTACGCTCTCAAAGCAACAAGTGCTGCATAATATATGAATAATTTATATTCGACACTTGACTCATGAAGTACTTGGTTCCATTAGTATGCGATACTATTATTGGTATTTTAGGGAAGATTGTATGAAAATTGTTGGGTCGTAATAATAAAAACGTCTTAGAGCAATTGCTACGTGCATTTACTTTACTCAGAGATTTTACTTCAAATCAAAATTGAATGAAAATTATCGTAAAAAGTATTAAGTATTCACAAGAAAGTATCCGGTTGTATCGAATACAAAAAAATCGAATTTTCGCAGCACTGGAAGATGGCGTCCAATTTGTTTACATTTTACATTTTTGATATTTCGAAAACAATTTTTAAAATCAAATTATGACTATGTTATAATTAATTATTAACAAATATTGTGATATTACGATTTTAAAAATTGTGCAGAATGTTTTTCAGCTCGTTTTTTCTAGGGAAAACATTAATTTCAATATTACAATATTATTGTAAACTTAATGAAATATTAAAATATGGCGTTTTGTGGAAGCGCGTTAGTTCTAAGTAATGAATATTATATATATTCGCAGTAGAAATTATGTTGCCCGACAAATTTATGTGCGAAATGTAAATTATCTCGTTTTTAAACTCTTGGGCTTACATTAAATTAATTTAAGCTTCATAAATATATTTCAATACAACACATCTACAGAAATACCAAACACATCAGCTATCTTTTTCTTGCATTCTTTTTCTAATATGTATCTATTTATTTTTTCGCTCAATTGGATAATTGCTTTTTCAGTCTTCCATAAAGTAATATACGAACAATTTTTAATTGTACGCCAACAAATTTTTGCTGTACGCCAACAACTTTGAGTCGGTTCCATTTACAACGTTTCTTGGTTGCTGCATTTTTAATCGTCTTTTTTGGTTAGATTTACCTACTTTTTTTTTTGTGTGTAGCCTGTGCCGCTTTGATGGGCGAATATACCCATAATATGACCACTTCATCTCCACATTCTCCCACAACTCTACCAAGTCAATTGTTTACAGATTCTCCGAGCGGTGGGCTCAATATTAATCTCCCCCTTGTGATAATGAAATTTTTGATGGTGATTATTTATCATGTATATAACAAACACCAGATTAGCTCCTGTTGAGAATCTTTTTTACCTAATTCAGAAGACTAAAGGTGAGGCGCTGGATATTGTTAAGATGTCCCCTCTAACGAATGATGGTTTCCACCAGGCATGGAAAAATCTAACAGATAGGTACGAAAATAAACGTATGTTGGTAACATGCCAGTTAAACGATTTATTCAATTTGCCTGCAGTCATTAGCGAATCAGGAAAGGCTGTTAATGTATTGCAACGTGACATAAACAGCTGTATCTCTACATTGCAGTTGTACGAGACTGATGTAGAAAGCTGGGACCCCATTTTTGTTTATTTATGTTCCACTCGGTTGCCTGAAAGTTCCCTATCTTTATGGGAACAAAGTATAGCGAATAAAACGGAAATCCCGAAATGAGATGATTTGAATAATTTTTTGACGAATAGGTTTCGTACACTCGAAGCTATCTCAGATATACAAAACTCCCAACTACCTTCCGAGAAAAATTCCAATAACTTTACTCCTTCACCCAGTACAAGATTCCACTGTCACCATGTCACAGTCAATAGTTTCAATTGTCAACTTTGTTTAAATGAGCGACTTTCTCTAAGAAATTGTCCAAAGTTTGTTAGTATGAAAGTGAATGAAAGACAGTCAATAGTTCGAAAAAATAATTTATGTTTGAACTGCTTTTCTAATTCACATCTAATCGAGGATTGTAAAAGTCAGTATAATTGTGCAACCTGTTATAGGCGACACAATTCTCTTTTACATCGTGGATTTTCCAACTCCATAGTTACATCAAACACACGTGTAATTTTTGATTGGATAAGTAGGCGTGGCACTACCCACTCATAGCAATATTCAAATCAGGGATAATATTTGGGTTGTTCCATTTTGTACAAAAAAGCAAAAAATATAATACCAAATCTGTCGAAATGTACCAACACATCAATGTCCCAATTTTGTAATTAAAAATGGTTTTAAATATGAACAGAAAAGTATATTAATATTCAAAAAAGTAAACAAGTTACATATATTTAACAAACCACCTCGGAAAAAAAATGCTCGGGTCACCCCCTGGAAATGTACTTTGGTCTATTTTATGGTGATTCTCAAAATATTTCGGCTCTAGCAACTGTAATCCATGAGCTGGACAATTTACAAAAAACCTCTATAAATCATGTTTTTTACACGCACGTATTTCTTTATATTGCTTTGGGTCAAATAAATTTTATGAAATAATAGACATTGAAAAACTCATCGGACTTCTGGCGATTTTTTTTAACAACTCTAAATCGATTTTTTGCACATTTTTTTTGGTTTTGGTTAAAAAGTGACAGCAATAAGGGAATTAGAGGGTTAATGTGTTCAAGAAAAATGTTCCCCGTAAAATTTTACTATAGGTCACTGAATACACGAAACAACAAATATGTCTGTTTCTCATGTTATAACGTTTTTTTTGCGTCCTCCTAGATGTCAGAAATAAAGTTGCTTGTGAATATTTATTATTCAAACCACATCTTAAAGTAAATTCACAATTATTGGTTCTGAAATTTGAATATTATGTGTCGAGGTTGATGAAATAGCTACAAAGTTCTGATAGAATTTAGTTTTTTAAATTTGTGGGTTTTTCTGTACTATTTTTCAGAACCAAAACTGCAAAAAACTATAAAAAAATTCAATAAAAATGCTAAAAAAAAAATCGCAAACATAAGGGATTTATGTGGGTTTGTGTAGTTTTGCAATTTCTATTATTTCATAAAGTTTATTTGACCCAAAGCAATATAAAGAAATACGTGCATGTAAAAAAACATTTCTAGAGGTTTTTTGTAAATTGTCCAGCTCACGGATTACAGTTGCTAGAGCCGAAATATTTTGAGAATCACCATAAAATAGACCAAAGTACATTTCCAGGGGGTGACCCTGGAAATGTACTTTGGTCTATTAAAAAGTTAAAAATTAAAACGTTAAGCTCCGTTTCCAGCTCTAAAGAAACGACTCAAGAAAAATTTGGTCAATTCGGTCTTATGCTGCAAAATTGTATTAGGGCTGACCGTTGACAAAGCAAAACTTTGCCTTTCCACTGTTCTTCATCCACTTTTGCTTTCTATTTTAGTTAGTGCTCGAAGTTTGTCAACTTTTCCAAACAATTCCAAATTTCTTAAGAGAGCACAAAGTGGTCGTGTCGCATTTCTGTAAAAAAAAGGTTACAAAAAATTGTACCGAAGTGTATACGAGTTAAAGAAAATTTACGTAAGAAAATTTACTTATCAATTTCTTAGCTCTTTTTAAATTAGGTTTGACAAGTACTTTGGAGCTGGAAACGAACCTTGAACAACAAAAATATTTGAAAAATAAAATTGGAAAATAAGTTGATTCAATTAATTTTTTTTATTTATCTGATATCTTTGCATATATTGTACCAAAAATGTCAATGTAGTACAAATGTACTTTTGTCTTTGAAATTGTACCAAAAAAGTACAATTGTAACAAAAAAGTCATCCCTGATTCAAATGCCGTAGTTTTTTTTTTATTTTATTTTTTTTTTTTTTTAACGACGAATCCCAACGGTCCTACTAACCCGCCCAACCGACCGAGGGGCACATCCGCATGACGCACGGATTTGGTGACCGAACAGCCGTAATCCGGATTACGCTGTGTAACCGATCGCGGGTAAACATATTTGGAAATTCGTGTCAGCTACAGATTAAAATCATCAGCTGATAAAACGCATATTAATAAAACGCGAATTAGGTTATGAATGCAAGAGAGAATTCTTCCAAACATAACATAATATAAGATTAACGTGATAATAAACAATAGAATTAAAAGAAAATATTATGAAGCATCAGAATTCATGCGACGAATATGAATTTGATCAAATATAATTTTTGTCTACTTTACGATATTAGACTTAACAAAAATACAAAGACAAAACAATCCAAACAGTTAATTTACGCGACAAAGATTACAAATATTAAGTTTAGTATTTTATTTTTTTTATACGAAATATAAAAAATCAAATACAAATAGAACAGTTAAGTAAACAGTAACGGAACGAATTAGAATTCAGCCAAAAATTTTGTTTTATTTGTATACAATATACAGTAAAAAACAAAATTCTGCTGAAATATAAATATAAAATACAACAAAAATACAACACTTTCAAAAAATCGACAATGCCGATCTTTGTGGAGTTTGGCAACCCTGTCATTTCGTTAGACCCTAAGCGGTCCAACAACTCAAAGAGCAACAAAGGCTTAAGTGTGATCAAGTGCATTTAAAATAAAAGTTTTAGCTTTATTAAGTGAATCTGACAGGTCAAAGACAGAATACAGGCTATTAAAATCGCTACAAATACAACGAAAAGGTTCATTCTGCGCGTAATTAGAGCGGCACATACTTAATATCAAAGGAATGAAAGATCTGGAACGACGGGTTGGGATATTAAAATCAACTTCTTGAAGCAAAAATGTAGAATTCAGAGAGCCATTTATCAATTTAATCAAAAATGTTACATTAAGCATCGTTCTTTTTTTTTTTGGAGTAGGGATGTCCAAGAGTTTTAAACGATTTTCGTATGGAGGTAGGTTTTGAATCGGATTCCTGCGAAGGTTTCTTAAAGCAAATAATAAAAATTGTTTTTGAACCGATTCAATTCTATCAGAGTGGCAGTTGTATTGTGGATTCCACAAGACTGATGCATATTCCAAAATTGGTCTTACAAGTGATATGTAAAGACTTTTGGTAACGAATGGGTCATTAAATTCTTTTGACCATCTTTTAATGAAACCTAGAACACCCCTCGCCTTATTCACATATAAGTCAATATGTAGATGAAAGCGAAGTTTTGGATCCATAGTAACACCCAGGTCCACAAAAGTAAAAACCTTTTCCAGATTACAGTTATTTATATGATACAGCGATGAAAGTTGGTGTCTTCTAGCAAATGTCATAAATTTACATTTTTTCAGGTTCAGTTCCATTAAGTTATTATCACACCAGATAGCTATACTGGTCAGATCTGATTGTAACAACTTATGTTGATCTAAGATGTCATAGGATAGAAACAATTTAACGTCATGAGCATACAACAGTACATTCGAATGTTTAATGACAGAAGGAAGGTCATTTATAAAAAGATTAAACAGAATAGGACCTAAGTGACTTCCTTGAGGAACACCAGAGGTGACATCTATAGTTTTTGATGTTGATGATTCGAATAACACCTGTTGCTTCCGATTTGTCAGATACGATTCTACCCATTTTAAAAGAAGATCTGGGAATCCGTATCTTTTAAGCTTTTCAATCAACAAATAATGATTAACTTTATCAAAAGCTTTACTAAAATCAGTATATATGACATCTGTTTGAAGATTCTTTGAAAATCCCTTTATTGTTAATGAAGAAAATTCCAATAAATTTGTAGATGTTGATCTACCTCTCAGAAAACCATGCTGTGAAGGAGATATTTTGTGACAACTTGTTCAAATAACTTTGGTATTGTGCTAAGTTTAGCAATACCTCTATAGTTAGATACGAATGATTTGGTTCCACTTTTATATAGAGGAATAATGTATGACTCTTTCCATGAATTCGGAAAATAACCTCTTTCAATAGAGGCATTAAATATATTTGAAAGTGGAATGTATAAATTTTCTGCACAAGCTTTCAAAATACAGCTGGGAATATTATCTGGACCAGTACTATATGAATATTTCAACGATTTTAGGTGTTTTAAGACATCATCAGATTCTATAACAGGATTGAGAATGGAATTATAAGTGGGGATGATATATGGATACGATGTGTTGCCATAAGTTTTATCAGAATATGTCGTTTTGAAGAAGTCAGCAAACATATTTGAAATCTCAGTAGGATTGTTGGACTCACGATCATTCCATTTCATTGTAGTTGGAAAACCAGTGTTTTTCCTTTTTGAATTTACAAAGTTATAAAAAGTTTTAGAATCGTATTTCATTTTGGATTTCAAATCGTTCAAATATTCATCATAGCATTTTTTATTAAGTACTTGATATTTATGTCTCAGAAGCGAATATTTAGAATAATCTTGAAGGTTTAAAGTTCTTTTATATGTTTTGAATGCCCGAGTTTTCGAAGTTTTTAGTTTCCTCAATTCTTTTGTAAACCATACAGCACCAAGTTCATTCGAATTCTTTTTAATGTTCTTTGGAACACATATCTCGAAGATTTTGCTGAGCGTACAATTGAAAATGGATACACAGTCGTCAACATCTTCAGATAAGAGTTCAGATAAGATAAGAGTTGGTTCATTTTAACAAAATTTGTATTCTTGAAGCAAAAAAAAAATGACTTCAACGGTGTAGAAGTCATTTTTGAGCTATCGACTCCATATTTTGAAAATCCTCTTCTTTTTGCTTTCATTTGGATGGTATTGAAAATGGACAACATCGGACAAAAATCACGCCTACCTGCCATACAAATTGCCTCCAAAAATTCTTTTTATACCCCCACACTCACTGTGGCAGGGTATACTAACTTCGACACAACGTTTGTAACGCCCATAAAGAGGCGTGTCCGGTATGGAAAAGTATATATATTCTTGATCAGCATCACCGCCGCAGTCAATTTAGCCATGTCCGTCTGTCTGTCCGTCTGTCCGTCCGCGCGATAGCGGTCGCAGTTATGGAGATATCGACTTGAAACTTTGGGTACATCTTTTTCTCGTGAATACTGAGATCAAGTTCGAGAATCAGCCAAATCGGACAAAAACTGGGCGTGGCTCCCATACACCGAAAAAAAAGGTCCACATTTTTCAAGTCTTTTTTTATTGCTGCATTCGATTGGAAATGTTTAGAAACGTATTTTTGACATGGTCCGAGGTTCCGAAAGCACATATATAAGGGTCAAAATGGGTTCTTGAGACCAATTTTTTTTTTTGGTCGATTTGATTGGAAATTTTTGGAAACGGATTTTGGACATGGTCTGGTCTGGTCTCCAAAACTATTTATAGGTGGCTCAAAATGGGGTCTTGAGACCACATAATTTTATGTTCGAGGTACTTCTTCCTACTGTGTGGGGGTATTTCAGCTTCGGCATAGCCGAATATATCATTTCTGACCAAATTCAAAAAAACCGGTTCAAATCGGTTCAGTATTGCTCTTTTTTTAAATATAGTACATACTTTCAACACTTACCTCCAATTGAAAATAGACCGATTTCGTGCACCATATTTTTTGAAGACAAATTAATAGACCTACACCTTTTTGGATTTTTTATTGGTTTTAAAGAAAGGGCAACTTTGAGTGCTCCCCCATGCTTCCAGGGTTGCCAAATAACAAAAAAACATACCGTTTCATTCTTATTGGACAATTTCTGAAGTATTGCACGCAAAGATTTATGCTATTCCCAGTTTTAGTTTTGTCCAGCTAGATCTCTCATTCGAAACACTGTGCACCCTCAAGACAATACTAGTACCTCGCATTGTACCTCTCGAGCTGAAAGTGCTATTCCCGACGCTGTGCCTACTTTTCAGACACACTTTGCTTGCATAACGGACGAACACGGTTTTAAAAAAAATTAAACAAGTAAATTAAGACGGACTCTGCTTCATTCTGCTGAGCGGGCTAGACTGAGTTCAGCTACGTCACCAGCAAATGAAGGTTGTCTGGGACCTAGACCTCGGACGTTTGGGCCTCGGCGATTCCGCGACTCCTCCAGTAATCATGAAACCTATAATATCACTAATGTTACCCGGGACCTAGACCTCGGACGTTCGGGCCACCACACTCAGAAGACACCAAAATGGTTCCTGCAGTTGTGACAGTTGGACTTAGACCTCGGACGTTTGAGCCAACGAGTCAAGTGCTGCGTAAATCTCCAAATAATTTTGAATTAGTCTATATTTTTGAATAAATTAATTTTACAAGATCACCATAGAAATAAAATGAATCGCTTTCATATCTAGTATTATATACCTAGCTATAATTTTTAAACTTTTTTTTTTAGTAATTTAATTGCAATGTTACTGCAAGGCGGGTGGAATGTGTAGACCAAACTCATAGTTTTGAATGCATTGTAAAAGTTTATATTGCAATTTTATTCTAGTACATTTAATTTGTAATGACGGCTTGCTATGTGGCTGAATAGCTTACAAATATGGATTTTTATAGATGTCTTCCACTAGCGATAATTAGTGAATGTTTAAAATTTTTTATCGTTATAAATGTTAAATGTTTCCATTTCTACAACTAGAATTAAAATTTTATTGAAGTAATTAATAAATATAAAAGAAAATAAACCAAAAAAATAAAAATAAAACTAATAAAAATTAAATTAATTTTTATTTATACCCCAAATTGCCTGAGGATAGCCGGGATCTGTCCAAAATTAGTTGTGGAGAAGTAAAGCCCTCGCCCTTTTAACCCACAATGATAAAAGAACTGTCATTCGTTGCAATAACTCAATTATTGCACATATTTAACGCGATCATGTCACTATCCAGATGATTGGAAACTTGCTCAAGTTACAATGATTCCCAAACCTTGAAAAAATCCCAACAATGTGACTTCATATCAGAGATGGGAGCGTGTCGTGAGTCACTCGTGATTTTTTCGTGTCACGCGTGAGTGTGATTGAAAAATTTAAATTCGTGCGTGAGCGGGCGTGATCGTGAGCAACCAGCCGTGATTACGTTCGTGCGTGAGTCACATTAAAATTTCTTTTCCAAAAGAATATACATTAAAAAAACGTTGTTTCGTAAAACCGGTGTTTTTGAGTTTTGAACACCGGTTTATTCTTTGTTTTTTGCAAGCCAATACACCGCTGAACGGTGGAAAATGCCGAACACCGGTTTTATTTATTTCCTACATTTTCAGCTTTTTTCATCCATTTTCATTTGTCATCGCATTTTAGTTTTCGATATGTCGCTAAAAAAAATTTTGATAGCATCAACCGATATATCGCCCATCCCTCTTACAAAGAAATACCCCATTTTCGCTCGAAAAATTCCTTCTGGAAAAAAAAAGGAAAAATATAAAGTGAAGTGAAATTTTTCACCAAAAAAAATTACAAATATGCGCAATTCAATTTGTTTGTGAAAAGCATGAAGTTGGGAGGTGGAACATCGAACCTCCGCCAGCATTTGGTGAACCGCCATTATGTTAAAAATAATTTACTGTGAAATGATTTAACACCAAAATGTAGGTACATTTTTAGAAAAATAAATCTTTTATAAATATTTAAATATCATGTATTTGAGACGGTTTCAGACTACAAATGACATCCTTATAGTTTTGCCGGAGCCAGAATCAATTCCCGTGTTAAAGAGTTAATGGAAAAAATGTCGGTGTTTAGCAAAACGGGTGTTTTTTGTTAGGTTTTCTTCCGGTGGAAAAAGCCGAAATTTAGTTTATATATGGCATTCTTTCTATCACCTTTTCACTAAAGCAGCAACCAGTGATGCCAAATTGAAGGTAATTTCCCTTTTTGGGGGTTTTTTATACCCCCACACTCACTGTGGCAGGGTATACTAACTTTGACACAACGTTTGTATCGCCCATAAGGGGGCGTGTCCGGTATGGAAAAGTATATATATTCTTTATCAGCATTACCGCCGGAGTCAATTTAGCCATGCCCGTCTGTCTGTCCGTCTGTCCGTCCGCACGATAGCGGTCGCAGTTTTGAAGATATCGACTTGAAACTTTGGGTACATGTCTTTCTCGTGAATACTGAGGTCAAGTTCGAGAATCAGCCAAATCGGACAAAAACTGGGCGTGGCTCCCATACACCGAAAAAAAGGTTAACATTTTTCAAGTCTTTTTTATTGCTGCATTCCATTGGCAATGTTTAGAAACGTATTTTTGACATGGTCCGAGTTTCCGAAACCACATATATAAGGGTAAAAATGGGGTCTTGAGACCAATTTTTTTTTTGTCGATTTGATTGGAAATTTTTAGGAACGGATTTTGGACTTGGTCTGGGCTCCAAAACTATTTATAGGTGGCTCAAAATGGGGTCTTGACACCACAAATTTTATGTTCGAGGTACTTCTTCCTACTGTGTGGGGGTATTTCAGCTTCGGTACAGCCGAAGATAGTCCACTCTCTAGTTATACCCCACACCTCATGAGGTATGGGTATATTCACTTTCTGATGTTTGTAACACCAAGAAGGAGAAGTGTCCGGTATGGAAAAGTATATATATTCTTGATCAGCGTCACCTCCTGAGTTGATTTAGCCCTATTCGTCTGTCCGTCTATCCGTCTGTCCGTCCTCTTTTCTTGTAAACACGATTGCAGGAGCTAGAAGAAAGCTAGGGATCCCAAATTTTGGATTTATCCTTTTTAGGCCCTAGAAGGAGTAGGTATTGCAAATGGGCGAAATCGGTCGACTGCCACGCCTACCTCCCATATAAGTGAAAATCGTGTTTTTACCGAAATTTTAAGATTTCATCAAAACAGTATGAAATTTTGTATAGTGGGGTTTTCGGGGTCGCTGATTTCGAATTTGATGTCGCATTTTCAAAATTCAAGATGGCGGATACAAAATGGCCCAGTAGGTGTAGGGTATATATAAGTCGGCTTGCCCGACTGAAACTTACTCACTTGTTATACCCCCACACTCACTGTGGCAGGGTATACTAACTTTGTCACAACGTTTGTAACGCCCATAAGGAGGCGTGTCCGGTATGGAAAAGTATATATATTCTTGATCAGCATCACCGCCGGTCAATTTAGCGATGTCCGTCTGTCTGTCCGTCTGTCCGTCCGTCTGTCCGTCCGCACGATAGCGGTCGCAGTTTTGGAGATATCGACTTGAAACTTTGGGTACATGTTATTCTCGTAAATACTGAGATCAAGTTCGAGAATCAGCCAAATCGGATAAAAACTGGGCGTGGCTCCCATACACCGAAAAAAAAGGTTAACATTTTTCAAGTCTTTTTTATTGTTGTATTCGATTGGAAATGCTTAGAAACGTATTTTTGACATGGCCCGAGGTTCCGAAGCCACATATATAAGGGTCTAAATGGGGTCTTGAGACCAATCTTTTTATACCCCCACACTCACTGTGGCAGGGTATACTCACTTTGTCACAACGTTTGTAACGCCCATAAGGAGGCGTGTCCGGTATGGAAAAGTATATATATTCTTGATCAGTATCACCTCCTGAGTCGATTTAGCGATGTCCGTCTGTCTGTCCGTCTGTCCGTCTGTCCGTCCGCACGATAGCGGTCGCAGTTTTGGAGATATCGACTTGAAACTTTGGGTACATGTTTTTCTCGTGAATACTGAGATCAAGTTCGAGAATCAGCCAAATCGGACAAAAACTGGGCGTGGCTCCCATACACCGAAAAAAAAGGTAAAAATTTTTTATTGTTGTATTCGATTGGAAATGTTTAGAAACGTATTTTTGACATGGTCCGAGGTTCCGAAGCCACATATATAAGGGTCTAAATGGGGTCTTGAGACCAATTTTTTTTTTTTTGTGGATTTAATTGGAAACTTTTAGAAATGGATTTTGGACATGGTCCGGGCTCCAAAATCACCTATAATTGGCTCAAAATAGGGTCTTAAGACCACATTTTTATATGTTCGAGGTACTTCTTCCTACTGTGTGGGGGTATTTCAACTTCGGTATAGCCGAAGATAGTCCACTCTCTAGTTTTTTGTGGATTTGATTGGAAATTTTTAGAAATGGATTTTGGACATGGTCCGGGCTCCAAAACCACCTATAATTGGCTCAAAATATGGTCTTGAGACCACATTTTTTAATGTTCGAGGTACTTCTTCCTACTGTGTGGGGGTATTAAGCTTCGGTATAGCCGAAGATAGTCCACTCTCTAGTTTTTTATTGGATTTTTCCTAAAAGGGAAAAAGGTACTTTTTTTTATCCATATGAAGAAAAAAAGATAATTTTTTAACTTCCATTCTTTTACATATATTTACACACATATTTAAATTTTTTTTGTGAATGATGCAGTTTTTATGTTTTTTGAACAATTTTTTACAAAGTACTTTTTAATAATTTTTTATCTACGATGAACATTTTCCCCTATAAATCCTATTTTGTGAACTCGCATCTGACTTTCTCATACAAAAAAATTCATTCATGAAATGCTACAAAATCAAGATCACTTTTCATCTTTAAAAAAGTTAAAATATCTGTATAATAAAATCAGAGGAATGATCACATTGTTTATGACTCCATTAATGCCGAATACACAATTTATATGATAAAAAAAATATTTTGTGTTATTTTGTGGGTAAATTGTGTGTAGGAATTTTCGTGTGTTTTTTTTTGTTGTCTTTTGAGGGAAAAAAGGCGTTTATATTTTTTTTGGTGGGAAAGTTCAAGCAAAGTCCATGGCATCACTGCAGCCAACTACTTTGCCCTATGTCACACTTTAGACAAGTTTGACATTAGTTATGTCCCAAAAAGTCATTTTCGAAAGTATTCGATACACGATACTCAATTTCTATGTAGAGCAGGGATAATTTTTAGTACAATTTTATATCTTTTCAAAAAATACTTACTTGGACACTATTAGGGGTTGCAATCCCGGACTTTTTCTTGTCCCGACAGTCCCGGGATTGTAAAGCCTTACATCACGGGATTTTCGGGATCCCTTCTGTGCCAACTAGTACTTTAATATTTGTAATTCTGAACTTTTATGATACTTTAGAAAAATGATCGAGGTTAAAATGTTGCAATATGTATTTTTTGCTGGCATAATGCAATGCGTTATTTTTAGTTTTCCTAATACTAAGGCATTCAATCCCGGGATCCCGAATCTCGAAATCCCGGGATCCCGGACGTTTTCTCAATCCCGGAAATCCGGGATTTTGAGTCCAAAATCCCGGGACTCAAAAATTTATTTTTTAGCATTGTTTAAGATATTTTTGACAACAAAATTTTGTCCACAAAAATTCAGCCGAGCATTTACTTTCAATTGAATTGGTAAAACCAAAAATCCCAATTTTGTAGATTTATTGCTACACACACAAAAAAATTAACAACATTTTTGTCAATAACGGCTATTAACAAATTTTAGAGACTGGCAGAATTTTATGATTCATTTAACACGTAAAATGTCAAATTTGTTCGATCAGTGTAATTTAAAATTAATGGCGCATATTCATAGTCAAATCTTGTAGCCACCAAACCTTAGTACCAGCTTAGTAGCTGTCAATTCAGTATATTATCAGTCGACTTAGCAGATTACTAAAGATAAGCTGGAACTTAATTTGACTATGAATATGGGCCAAAAACTTTTTGTTTGATTTTATTTATTTTTCATATTATTCGGTTTTGTTTAATGTAATATTTGTTAATTATTATTTCTTTGTTGAAAAAAATTAAATTAAACTTAAAATATTGTTACAACATCTTTTTCTTTAATTTTATATAAATTATTGTATTTAATTGGAAAATCACGAATAAATTTCGGGATCCCGAAATCCCGAACAAATCCCGGGATCCCGAGATTGTAATTTGGAATCCCGAAATCGCGGGATTTTCAAAAGCACTTCGGGATTGAATACCTTACCTTATACATAAAATAAAAGTATATGACAAATTTTCAAAATATGTATGTTAGATTAAACAAAAAATCAAATTGTGTCTAATCAAATATTTATACCCCCACACTCACTGTGGCAGGGTATACTATCTTTGTCGCAACGTTTGTAACGCCCATAAGGAGGCGTGTCCGGTATGGAAAAGTATATATATTCTTGATCAGTATCGCCTCTTGAGTCGATTTAGCGATGTCCGTCTGTCTGTCCGTCCGCACGATAGCGATCGCAGTTTTGGAGATATCGACTTGAAACTTTGGGTACATGTTTTTCTCGTGAATACTGAGATCAAGTTCGAGAATCAGCCAAATCGGACAAAAAGTGGGCGTGTCTCCCGTACACCCAAAAAAAAGGTAAACATTTTTTATTGTTGTATTCGATTGGAAATGTTTAGAAACGTATTTTTGACATGGTCCGAGGTTCCGAAGCCACATATATAAGGGTCTAAATGGGGTCTTGAGACCAATTTTTTTTTTTTGTGGATTTAATTGGAAATTTTTAGAAATGGATTTTGGACATGGTCCGGGCTCCAAAACCACCTATAATTGGCTCAAAATAGGGTCTTGAGACCATATTTTTATATGTTCGAGGTACTTCTTCCTACTGTGTGGGGGTATTTCAACTTCGGTATAGCCGAAGATAGTCCACTCTCTAGTTTTTTTAAATATTGATTTGCCCTTTTGAATTTTTGTGAATGTTTATTAGCAGTTCGTGAGTGGTTTTAGGTCGTGCGTGAGTGTGCGTGATTGACTTTTTGTAGTGCGTGAGTGATTGATTTTTTTTCTCGCGTGAACGTGCGTGATCGTGAGTTAAATACACTCACGCGCACATCTCTACTTCATACCGCTCCATAAGTTTGCTGTTTGTGTTATGAAAACTCTTCGAAAAAACTTCTAATAAACCCAGACATGGCAACTCTTTACGCGCAAAAACATTTGAACACTCTAAGAAAGTGACTATCACGATGGAAAATCAAAGTCAACGAATCCAAAAGGTGACACTTAACCTTCACCCTAAGAAGGGGCACGAAGATAAACGGCCCTGTAAGTTCCGAAACAAAGTATCTGGGAATTAAGGCATTCAATCCCGAAGTGTTTTTAAAAATCCCGGGATTTCGGGATTTGAAATTACAATCCCAGTGGGAATGCACCTCGATTGTATGGCATAAGCACATTCAATCCAAAATCAACCAGATTAAACATATGGACATATGGAATTGAGCTCTGGGGCACTGCCTCTCCCTCGAACGTGGAAAAACTCCAGAGAGTAAAATCTAAAATCCTTAGACAAATTGCCAGAGCCCCTTGGTATATACTGGAAGTCAAAGACGAAATCGCGAAATTTACTACGAAGTACAAGCAGAAGCTCATGTTTCACCCAGAGCTGTGCGTGTATGATTACGATTACTTGTAATTTAGAATACGATTACTGTAATCGTACTCAAAAAGTTTCGAGTACGATTACCGTAATCGTAATCAAAAATTTTTGAGTACGGTAATCGTACTCAAAATTTGTATTACAATTTTTTTTTAGTTATGAGTACGATTACACGATTGATTACAAAATTTTTTCAGTACGATTACAAAATTTTGTATTGCTGTTACTATTGGAAAGAGTATTACATTTTTATTTCGCTTCAACCTAATATGAAATATCAGAACTTATTCAAATATAAAACAATAAAATATTAAAGAACAACATTTTTTTTATTTTATCGTGTGTACTAAGGCATTCAATCCCAGGATCCCGGCAGTTTTCTCAATCCTGGAAACCCGGGATTTTGAGTTCGGAGTCCCGGGATTCAAAAATGCATTTTTTATGCATTGTTTAAGATATTTTTGACGTTTTTCCAGAAAAATACTTTCGTAAATTTGGTAAATTAAAAGAACCCACTTTTGTAGATTTAGTGTTACAAACACACAAAAATTTACACGATTTTTGTCAATAACGGTTAACAAACAATTTTTATCGATTTGAATAAAATTTTTTCAATTTAAAAAAATTTTTTTTTTTTTTTAAAAAAGATATATGTTAAAATTATTTTGTTGACCGTATATTGAAAACTTTACGAATTGGATAAAGGGTTTTGTGTGTGTTTTACTTTTGAATGGACACCAATTTTAATAGTTTTAAACAACAATTGGTGTATCCGTTCCCGCTATAATACTAAAACTACTGAAAGTAAGTTTTTCGTGTGTAGCATGAAATGGAGCTGGCAGAATTTTATGATTATAATCGGATTCAGGTGGCAAAAAAAAAATGACTTGTTCGATCAATGTAATTTAAAAAGAATTACTTTTTGTTTGACTATATTATTTGTTTTGTTTAATATAATATTTATTAAATATGTTTTCTTTGTCGAATTAAACTTAAAATATTGTTGCAACAATTTTTTCTTTAATTTTATATTAACTATTGTATTTAATTGGAAAATCCCGAAAATCCCGAACAAATCCAAATTGTGATTTCAAGTCCCGAAATCCCGGGATTTTCAAAAACACTTCGGGATTGAATGCCTTAGTGTGTACAAAATACATACACAAAAATAATAAAAATCAAATAAATTCAAATAATTTATATTTATTGAGCTCTTATGTAAATGAATATTGTGTATAGTCGGGTTCTAGCTCAATGCAACTTAAATTATTGAAGCTGCGAATTTTTAGAACATATGCATTTCACTGCCCTTACTTTCTACCTGCTGGCATAGAATTTGTTGTTCCAAAAATTCGCAGCTTCATTAATTTAAGAATAAATTTAAAAAAGTCTTTATTAGCCTGTAGTAAAACCAATTTTTCGAAATTTTTGTCCGAAAGTGCATGTCGCCTGGGACTATTGATAAGACCTAATAAAAATAATCTTTCGACCGGGCCGATGATGTCAATGAAATATTGAACTTAATTGACGCTTTTTAATT
The DNA here is from genome assembly GCA_951394025.1 of Heteromyza rotundicornis. Lineage (NCBI taxonomy): Eukaryota > Metazoa > Arthropoda > Insecta > Diptera > Heleomyzidae > Heteromyza > Heteromyza rotundicornis. The sequence goes on from OX596011.1 coordinate 40,745,464, forward strand.
AGCGGAATTTCCATGCCAAAATCAGGCCAAAACGAAATAAAAATGTAATATGTGGTAATATATAGTATCACTTCTTGTTGATCCAATAGTAAAAGTAATAAAAAACTAGAGAGTGGACTATCATCGGCGATTCCGAAGCTGAAATACCCCCACACAGTAGGAATTTGAAGTACCTCGGACATAAACAAATTTGGTCTCAATACCCCATTTTGAGCTATTTATAGGTGGTTTTGGAGCCTCGGACCATGTCCAAAATTCGTTTCTAAAAATTTCCAATCGAATCCAAAAAAAAAAATTTTGGGCTCAAGACCTTATTTTGACTTTTATATATATGGTTTCGGAACCTCGGACCATGTCAAAAATACGTTTCTAAAAATTTCCAATCAAATACAACAATAAAAAAAAATTAAGAAAAAAAATAATTTTTTTTATTTGGGAGCACACCCTAGTTTTTGTCCGATTTGGTATTTGATATTTGAACTTGCTCTTACTTTTGAAGTAAAAAACATGTTCCCAAAATTTCAAGTCGATATCTTCAAAACTGCTACCGCAATCGTGTAGACAGACGGACATGGCTATATCAATTCAGTTTTCGATGCTGATCGAGAATATATATACTTTTCCATACCGCCTCCTTAGCCGTTACAAACGTTGTGTGAAAAAATTTTAAGTACGATTACGAACTCAAAAAAATATACTGTAATCGTACTCAAAAAATTTTGAGTACAAAATTTACTCAAATTTTTGGAGTTCGATTACAGTAATCGTATTCTAAATTTTTTGAGTACGATTACAAAGTAATTTTGTGTATTTGATTACAATACCGCCCAGCTCTGGTTTCACCCAAACATTCTAGCCAGAAACCTGCTAAGACCGCTGAATCCCTCACGTCTTAGCAGTGATTCAAGTACGATTACAGTAATCGTACTTGAAATATTTTGAGTACGATTACTTGTAATACAGTCGAACTTCTCTATAGTGAACTTCTATATAATGAAGTGATTTTCTGGTCCCGTGAGAATTCATTATATGGAAATGAACTTCCGTATAATGAAGTTTCTATATAATGAAGTGATTTTCTGGTCCCGTGCGAATTCATTGTTGGGAAGTTGGACTGTAGTACAATTACAAGTAATGGTAATCAAAATTTTTTGAGTTTTGAGTTTGAATATACATAATTACAAGTAATGGATTACAAAATTGTTTTGAGTACGATTACAAGTAATTGATTACAAAATGTTTATAGTACGATTACAAGTAATCGAATTCATATTCTTTGATTACTTTTACTATTACTTGTAACCGTACTAAACCAAATTTAAATACGATTACTGTAATCGTACTCAATAAGTTTTTAGTACCATTACAGTAATCGTACTCAACATTTTTTGAGTACGGTTACAAGTAATCGTAATGGTACTTGTAATCGTACTTAAAATATATTGAGTACGATTACATCAAAGAAATCTTACTCCTAAAATTTTTAGAACGATTACTTTGTAATCGTACATTTTGTGTAATTGATTACAAAAGTAATCAATACCGCACAGCTCTGATTTGAAGTCATCCTAGATTTATCTTCTAATAAAGTCCAAAAAAGTTGATCTTTTTGGATGTACTTCGGTTTCGTCAGCACTGTCACTCTCAGAAAATAGCGAACTAGGGGATTGCGAAGATGTAGAGAATGAATTCATCATGAATTCCAATAAATTTTCAATATCCTCATCCATTTTATAAAATTATTATCGTTATTTGTTGTAATCAGCTGATTTGTCACTCATTTATTTAATTTTTGGAGCGTGACTGTATACTCTCCAAAAATTTTATAAATCTTCAATATCTTCAAATCCATTTCAAAAAATTATTTTTGTTATTTTTTGTAATCAGCTGTTTTGTTTTGTCACTCATATATAGTCACGCTCCAAGCGCTCAGAGCCGGTTTAACTAATTCGTTCTTTTGCTAAACTAAAACGCAGCTATTATATATGATAATGGTATCATTGGAAAGGTCTAATCAATACCTTTAGAACCCTGACCAGTTATGTATCTTTAGTGGAAGTTTAATCTAAAATAGTTTTGCAACTTTTTACAAAATATTTTTTATTCAAGAAGTTGGACTTTTAGTTTGAGTTGTAGGAGAGATATTGGTTTCATATTCATGCTTATTTGTTAATTTTCATAACTTTCTATTCGCTAATTATTAAAAAAACATTTACAATTTGAAATTGTGCAAAACTAGAGAGTGGACTATCTTCGGCAATGCCGAAGCTGAAATACCCCCCACAGTAGAAGTTTAGAAATACCTCAACATACAAAATTTTGTCTCAAGACCCCATTTTGACCCATTTATATGTAGTTTTGGAAGCTTGGACCATGTCGAAAATCGATTTCTAAACATTTCCAATCGAAAACAGCTACAAAAAAGACTTGGAAAAAGTTGACCTTTTTTTTCGTTATATGGGAGACACGCACAGTTTTTTGTCCGATTTGGCTGATTCTCGAACTTGCTCTTACTTTTGAAGTGAAAAACATGTTCCCAAAGTTTCAAGTCGATATCTCCAAAACTGCGCAATCGTCGCAATCGTGCGGACAGACAGACGGACATGGCTAACTCGACTCCGGCGGTGATGCTGGCCAAGAATATATATGCTTTTCCATACCGGACACGCCTCCTTATGGGCGTTACAAACGTTGTGTCAAAGTTAGTATACCCTGCCACAGTGAGTGTGGGGGTATAAAAATACAAACAAATGCAGCTTATAAGAGCACCTAAAACTTATCTTTGGCAGCAACACTCACCGCCGAACCCAAACCAATTCCTATTTTCCCGTCGATTGTCAATGTTGGCGGGGCGCCGCAGCGAATGAACGTGAGATATTTAAGAATGAAAGCAATGCGCGAACTAAAAAATGTGTGGTGTTTGAAACCACCCTTATTTTTGTGCGCAAGTAGGAGTTACTGTCTTGCATCACCGCAACTTGATTCGGTGATCATATCGCGTGCGTAGACGACCTGTTTGCATTTAGAACAGACAAATGGACTCCAATTTTCTTGGTGCTGCAATGTGTAGCATTCTTTTTGTTGGTAGAAATGTTTTTAGCTTGAAATATTTTCTTCAAGCTGGAAATTTTTTATGGGAATATTAAAAAAACTTTTGCATTGATTGTCAAATGTGCTATTATCGAGGACATCAGGCGCTTCACCGAGGCGCCCTTGGACAAGGTCACCTATGCCGCTGCCCTGAGGGCACTGCACGCGAATGCAGTCAAATCTGCGGTGGCAAATTACCAGCCCAACATAGTATTGAGAGGTAGACCGCCACCCGTGGCTACTGAAGAGCTCCAGCTCCCTAGGGCCACAAGATGTACGTTGGCGCAACTTAGATCATATGCCCAGCCTGCAGTCAGAGCCCGCGCGACACCGCCCACCTTTTCACATGCCCAGCCCACCCAACTCACCTGACCCCGACTGACTTGTGGACGAACCCAAAGGAAGTTGCTAACTTCCTAGGGCTGTCCTGACGGACATTACCGACGACATACCTTAAGCAGGCAATATTAAAAACTTTTCTCGATACATATTTTGCTCCCAATGACAATCTGTAGTTGCTTCAACAACAACAACTACAACAGATCTTCTCCAAGAGAATGCAGTGATTGTTCAACAATTCTATCCATTCAACATATGCTTCTTGTTTGCCCTATGTTCAGGACTCATATTCCACTGGAAGTAGCTCTTGACTGCAGTAATCCAGATACAATTAAGATAATAGATGAACAATTAGAAAAACACAATTTAAAATATGAAGCATAAAAAAAAATTTTAAAATAAAAATTTGTATACTAGTCATTGGGGTGCAAAATGGCCAAGCTGCCCAGCGCCTCTCAGAAATGTTTTTTAAATTAATTTATAAAATATTGTAAATAAATAAATAATAAAAGCTTTACCTCCCGAAAATACGAAATACTGGCCGGAGTACCACAAGGAAGTGTCCTTGCGCCCCTGCTATTTATTCTCTATACTGCAGATATGCCCAAAAGTGATAAAACTCTCTTTTGCTGACGACACTGCTATCCTGTGCTCCCACTCAAACCCAGACATGGCAACTCTTTACGTGCAAAAACATTTGGACTCTCTGAGTAATTGGCTATCACGATGGAAAATCAAAGTCAACGAATTCAAAAGCTGCCACTTAACCTTCACCCTAGGAAGGGGCACGTGCCCAGCACTGAAGATAAACGACCAAGTTGTCCCTGAAAGTTTCGAAACGAAGTTTCTTGGAATGCGCCTCGATCGCCGACTCACATGGCATAAACATATTCAATCCAAAATCACCCAGATTAAACTAAAACAATTGGAACTAAATTGGCTAATCTCAAGGGCATCTAAGCTAAATCTCACATACAAAGTCCAAATATACAAAAGTATAATAAAACCCATATGGACATATGGAATTGAGCTCTGGGGCACTGCCTCTCCAGAGAGTTCAATCAAAAATCCTGAGACACGTTGCCAGAGCGCCTTGGTTTATTAGAAATGCAAACATCCACAATGATTTGAATATTCCTGCAGTAAAAGACTAAATTCCGAAAGTTACCTCGAAGTACAAGCAGAAGCTTATGTTTCATCCAAACATTCTAGCTAGAAATTTACTGAGACCACTGAATCCCTCACGTCTTAAACGAAGCAATATATACCTCATATATTAGGTACGCTAACTCCACATTGCCTAAATCAATGGATATAGGGCAATTTATACATCTCACAACATAATTTAATATGCATTTTTTTTTTAATTAAGTTGAATTTATGAATTTATGAATAACCATTGTTAGACCAAAGTTAATATTAAGTGATTCAAATGAATAAAAATACATGAAAAAAAGTTTAGGGCACAGAGTACTAGCTATAACGCGATTTATAGTGTTTGACCACAGGTAATTCGCTTGCATTACGGATGTAGAGTCTATAAGACGATAAACTTCACAAATGGGAGTGTGGATACTAGTATCCGAGTGTTGTAATTCCATTTCCGATCCCGTCCTAGCTAGTTCGTCTGCTCTCTCATTCCCTTCCACCCCTTGGTGTCCGGTAACCCAGCAGAGCTTAATGGTGTGCTGGCGGATAGAGTGGAGTGATTTACGGCACTCTTTCACACATTTCGATTTAGTGAGTTTCGAGCCTAATGCTTTAATGGCTGCCTGACTATCAACACAGATCCATATCACAGATCCGTCTGAAAAACACTAGAATTATCGGGAAGCCTATACGACTTATTGATATCGAGAGATTCAGAAAAAACCTGTACCAGACTCTATTTTCGAACCATCCGTGAAGATGGGTATCTCATTTGCGACAGTGGCGATATTTGATACCCAGTTTTCTCTAGATGGAATTGAAATTGTATGGCTGATTTTAAAGTCGTATATAGGAATAATATAGTCTTTCACAGCGGGTGGGCCGTTAGTACTATATTGGTCCAGTATTGACGAGTGTCCTAGTGGATTCTGCTTCAACAGTTGGGATTCTCTTTGTCTGAGAGCTCATTTTGCTGCTATATTCATAACATATAAATCAATTGGTAGCAAATGAAGAATCATTTCCAAACCAGCTTGGGGTGTGAATTTCATGGCACTAGTCACACCCACACTAGCCAATCTTTGTACCTTATTTAGATTGTTTAGGTGGGACCTGGTTTTAACCGTTTCCCACCAGGCCAAAGCTCCATAGGTGAGGATTGGTCTTATGATAGCGGTGTACATCCAGTGTACTATGTGAAGTTGTAAGCCCCATTTTTTCCCAAAAGCTCTTTTACATAAATAAATCGCCCTTTTTCATTCTCTCCTCGGAATTCCGCTTCCAAGATAGCTTAGAATAAAGAATTACACCGAGGTACTTAGCTTTTGCCCACCTAGATAGGTCCCTAAGAGCCGATTTCATGATACTACTAATTGTAGATAGAAATTTACCTGATATTAATATTACCACATCGGCGGCATGGGCTACTACCTTGATTCCCTTCTTCGTGAGTAATGCCAGAATTTTGTTAACTATTAGTATCCACAGTAGTGGTGAGATTACCGCTCCCCGTGGAGTCCCTCTGGTAACAGTTTTCCTGACGTTTCCCTGTTCCAATTTCTGAGTTTGTTAGTCTATTATTTAACATACCGTTGATCCACTTGACCGTCAATGAATCAACGCCAGTTAACTCTAAGGAGGACTTTATTGATTCTATATTATTTGACTTACTCGAACATCTCTTATCTCGTAGCGCAGACAAGCAATACCCCAAGCCTCACTGGCCTTATTTATGGAATCAACAATGCTTACGTTCAGAGACTCTCTTTCTCGGAATACCTTATCTAAGGACATTTTTCCCAACTCTGAACGCATCGTTGTTTGCGCAAGCTGTGTAATGGCAAACTCTGGATCCTCAACGCCATATGATGCTAAAATGAGATGTGTATTTATAGTATGCTTTTTTTGTGATGTGTGCCAAAACTTACCACGATAAGGATCGATAATTCGCAAATAAAGGACACCATCTATGCTCAACGTCACGTTATCGGAAGTAATAGCACTTTGTTTAGGAACATCGATGGCAATTTCTTTGAGACTCTGTACGTACTTTATTTTATCAACGACCGGGACAAGGATATTAAGACCTGGATCCATAATTCTATGGAATCTTCCCATTCGCTCTACAACCCATGCCTAAAAAATCAAAATTAAATTTGAAATTCAATAATCAATAGTATTATTTTAATTAAGTTAGGTTAGGTCAGAGTAGGGGCTAATTGCGTCAGATGGTCCATAGTGTTGCCACGACTCTCTGTTCACTCGAAATTTATCCAATCCGAAAGTTTTGGTCTGCAATGCGAAGTGTTTCAATTGACATATTTTTAGTTTGGACTTTGCATTTTATTAATGACACTGAGCCAAAACATGCAAATTTCAACAGTAGATGAAAAAAATAATAGTAGAAGAATCCAATTTTGCGGAATAGATTTATAATTTGAAATAAAATGAAAACTTTTTTTTTTTTATAACGAATATTATTTTTAAAAAACAACTAAGACACTTCTTGTTGCTTGTCTTTGTCATTCCTTGTTTATTGGCTTGTTTATTTATTTATTTATTTACATAAGTTAACTTATTAAGGTAGCCCAGACATTTTTTTTTCGATTTCGAGGCGCTATCCTAAAATCACAGAGTATACAGCACAGAGTGTACAGAGGGGACACTCTGCTTGAGCGAGATGGAATATGCGTGAAGTGACAGCAAATTTGTTTACTGGTGTGCGTGAAAAAGTGAAATTTCTTTATTGGTGTGCGTGAATATTCCCAATTTTTTTCACCACCAGAGCTCAGCTGTTGGCAGAAACTCAACACCAGAGCTCAGCTGTATGCATAACTCCCCACCAATTTTTTTCTTTTGTTTTGATTCTTTTTCGTATTCACCACCAGTTTGCAAATAATTTTTCTTGGCGTCTAAATTTGTGGAAAAGTGAAAACGTAAAAAGTTAACTGTGAAAAAAAATAATAAAAAACAATTATAAAATATACCAATATTTTATATTTTTATGCAGTGATCTTCATTAGTGTTTTTTCAATTTGCTGAATAGAAATTTGTACACCACCCTTGCCGCAGTGAGTGAAAATATTAGTGTAAATAAATTTAACTTTACTAATGGCATTTTGCATTTTGTAATATATTTGCAGACATAAAAAAATTCATTATGAGAGAATGCGTCATGAAATGTCCAGGAGCAGTTCGACTTTATTCCTTCCCCAATGCTGTGAAAGATGCCGAACGGTTAGTGAATCTTTTATATACTTTTATAAGGGGTTTATATGAAGGAATAAAGGGTTTTTCGAAAAGTCTGAGTCCTGAGTCTGTCTGCTGTGTGAGTCGGTTTTCTTAGTGCTGTTTTTGTAGCAACAATTCTGTCTGATTACAGTCCGTGTTCCTCCTCGTCCGTAAGGTTTGTCAAAAGTAAAATTATTGTCATTGGTTGGTTGGGCAGGGTGCGCCACAGTCCGAGCACACTTCCTCGTTGATCCTAGCCATGTAGCTGGAAGTGGATCAAGAGTGGACCTTGTAGATCTGGGCAAGAGCTTCTTCATCTTAGCCCTCTCAGGTGGAGATCCTCCAACGCCGGGGCTATAATTTTGTGTCGCTGAAACTACAGCCTATTAGTGAAGTTATTTGAGGGCGGTCTCGGTTCAGTGGATGTTTAGTTGGGTGTTCCTTCTGATAGCTCGCCACAATGAACTTTGCTGGTTAATATTCAATTCTGTTTACTTTGCCAATTGATATGAAAAATCCTTGAAACTAAGAAAAAAAAATGAGTTTATGTTGACATATTTTAAAAATTCAAAATGTAGAACATGGTACAGTCATTAGGTTAATACTGCATTACAGTATTAAGCCAAACTTAAGAATGTGTTGGGTCATTGTTTGATTTGAACTTTGAGATAGTCGCTTTCGAGAGGACCTTTAATTTGGGTTAGATTATTAAGGGGTATTCACAAGTAATCATATGTAGAGCCATAAGAAATATTTGGTCAAACATTTTAATTTGTCATTAAATTTTGTATGAAAAATTCAATGCTTAATAATAATTTATGGCAAATCTTTATATGACGACATGTGAATATCGTTATGGTTCAATAAATGAGTAATCAATACTTTTTTAATTTTCTTATTCAAAGGACTGCAGTTTTGCTTAGAAGATAAAGGCAAATGAATCATCAATTCAAAATACCTCTCCAACCAACCTTCGGCATAAGTCACAGCGGACAGCAAATCCTTAGATTCACTTGCACGAGCCTGGTGTTATCCTTCAGACACACCGAACAAAGTTCGGCAAATTTCAACTGATTTAAAGGAGGAACAGTCAAGCCCGTAGTAATCGCAGCACGTCCATTACGGCCCGCAAAATTCAAACTTTGCCGGATTAGATCGACTTTCCCAATGTGGTTCAGTTGGATTTCATTCACTTTTATCGTATTTGGATAATTGAACGGATATTATTTAGAATATTACATTAACTTTTATTTATTATCTTTTAATCCGTAGAAATAAACGTTTTCAAACAATTATTTTTGGCAATTTATAGAAATTGTTTACATTTTTTACTTTTTCACCACATTTTTTACACTTTTTTATTCATTCTCTCATACTTCTTCGTAGCAGGGATGTTTTTTTCAGTATAGTAGTACTTTTTTACTTTCCTACTATTGAGACATTATCGGTACAATTTACAAAATTTCTAAATTTAATAAAATACTTAACTAAACATAATGGCCCATATTCATTGTAACAATTTGACCATTTCTGAATTTTGGCAACAAATATATAAATTTCCCAAGAAATTACCACAATTCCACGTAGAAAGAATATTTTTAGCTCAAAAAATATTTTAAAAAATCCAAGACATCTACTTCAAGTACATACAATTTCAACTTTAAGAAAATGCAGATGTTTTATAAAAACTACAGATCGATGCTGCCTTAACATAAAATTTCAAAATTTATTGTGAAATGTTTTTACTACAATTGCAATTAACATACCACAGAATAAAATACATAAGGTCTTTTCATTTCGGTTTTCCTCCAAAAAGTAAATTTTACAGGATAAAGCATTTTTCTTGTTTCCCTACAAATTGAACCCTATTTCTTTGGAACCATTAACATTTCATATTGCTTTATTTTAAAAATTTTTCAATAAAAATGTATTTCCAAAAAGTTTTGCTTGAGTTCATTATGCGGATAGGGTTCGCAATGTGTGTTTCAGTTATAAACACAAAACAAAAATTTCCATTTTAAATAGATTTCGAAGTGAATGGAAAATAGTCGTCTTATAATAAACCCCCGCGTCAGTAAATTTTTCCCCAAAAAATGTATAAAATTGGTTTGGAATTCATAAAAAAATTGTTAATTTTCTTTGAAATCGTATCAAAAGTATAATTGTACGAAATTACATACAATTGTACCGAAATATTTGTATACCGAAAATATAACTATTTCATTTGTTTAAAACAATTCTTATATAAAACAGTAAACAATAGTTGAATTTCAAAGAAAATTAGCAATATTTTTTAAATTACATATTTTGTTTATTTGTATATTGTTTCTTTAAAGAAGTTTTTAAAACAAATGAAATAGTTATATTTTCGGTATACAAATATTTCGGTACAATTGTATGTAATTTCGTACAATTATATACTACTTTTCATACGAAATCGAATCATCCCTGCGAAAAATCGGAATAATTCGTGGTGAACTCACGTATAGTGTGTGAAGCAAAGAACGAAAAATCAAAAAAAATGGTCCGCCATATTGGATTTCAGGGAATTTAAAGAGAGTGTCCCCTCTGTATACTCTGTGAGTGTAACGTGAAGAGTGAAAAGGAACCTTTTGTTTCTTGTTGGTTTTGTGAAAGCATTTACCATTGCAAATGTGTTTCCTTAAAGGCACGTCTGATTGATGACCTTGAAGATAGAAAGTGTGGTTTACGTTGGTCTTGCACCGAATGCCGCAAAGTCGACTCGGCTATAGTTAGGGTGATTCGTCAAACCAGAAAGGAATTTTTAGAAATCGCTAATGAGATGTCGGTCATCCAAACAAAATTAGCCGATTATGTGAGCTTTTTCAAAGAGTTCAAGTTTTTGGATGAAGACTACGTCTCTCCAAAGAGCGCGCGAAAAAATTTAAATTTGAGGAGTAAAATAAATATTATTCCGATTCCTGTTGTAGATTTAGACTCAGACCAATTGTCTGCACCAATTGGTCTGGCACCGAATTTGTCTGAAGCCTTTAACCTTTCTCCTTATCTTGCTTATACAAAGGAGAAAGATGTCGCCAAATCAACTTCGGATAATCAAGTCAGCGACTGTTCTAAAAATGACGTTGACTTGATAACTTCGTCCGCTAAAGTGGCACCAAAAACAGCTGCTCCTAATCTTAATTCGGCTCCAAAACCTGCTTCGAGTCCTAATACTGTGTTACAACTAAGGCATTCAATCCCGGGATCCCGAATCCCGAAATCCCGGGATCCCGGAAGTTTTCTCAATCCCGGAATCCCGGGATTTTGAGTCCGGAATCCCGGGATTCAAAAATGCATTTTTTTATGCATTGTTTAAGATATTTTTGACGTTTTTCCACAAAAAATTTAGTGCTCAAACACACAAAAATTTACAAGATTTTTGTCAATAACGGTTAACAAACAATTTTTATCGATTTAAATAAATTTTTTTCAATTTAAACTATTTTTTTTTTAAAAAAGATATATGTTAAAATTATTTTGTTGACCGTTTAGCATGAAATGGAGCTGCAGAATTTTATAATTATATTCGGATTCAGCGTGGCAAAAAAAATAATTTGTTCGATCAATCTAATTTAAAAAGAATTACTTTTTGTTTGACTATATTTATTTAAATAAAATTTGTTTTGTTTAATGTAATATTTATTAAATATGTTTTCTTTGTCGAATTAAACTTAAAATATTGTTGCAACAATTTTTTCTTTAATTTTATATTAACTTTTACATTTAATTGGAAAATCCCGAAAATCCCGAACAAATCCCGGGATCCCGGGATTGTGATTTCAAATCCCGAAATCCCGGGATTTTCAAAAACACTTCGGGATTTAATGCCTTAGTTACAACCTAAAAAGCTTGTTTTTGTCCCCCCAAGGAAATCTATTTTTATTTCTCGGTTTGCGAGTGACACTACAGCTGAAGATGTGTTGCATCACATATCTGCGCAGCTAAAAGTTTCTCCCGACAACATACAAGTATTCAAATTTAATTACAACTATGACCGTATAAATTCATCGTTTAAAATTTTGGTTCCTGAACATTTATTTGATAGTGCATTGAACCCTAACTTTTGTTCTCCAAATGCTTTCATCCGTGAGTTTATACCACGTGAAAATCCTCGAGCTCCTAAAACGGCACGTTTACCTCGTGCACCCGAGATAAATGTTCCAAAAAACTAAATTCTTCAAATTCTTGTTCCATTTTGTATCAAAACGTTCGCGGTCTTAACACCAAAATTAAAGATCTGTTTGTAACTAGTTTTGATTTAGAATTTGATATATTAATCTTTACTGAAACGTTGTTAAAACCCGTAACACTAAATACTGAAATTTTATGTAATAAATATTCTGTTTTCCGCAAAGATCGTAATTCAATACTAAATAATACTACAAGTGAAGGTGGTTGTTTGATTGCCATTCGATCCACTTATTTTTCAGAAGAAGTTATTTTACAAGATGCTTTATATATTGAATTTTGCTGTGTCAAAGTAAAGTATCAGTCTTTAAATGTTTTCATTAAGTGATCATACATTCCTCCGAGCTCTTCCAGTGAAATTTACTTAAAACACCTATCAGTTATTAATGAAATTTGTTCCAGACTGAAACCAAATGAGCATGTTATTGTTTCAGGTGATTTCAATCTGCCAAGTATTTGTTGGGAAAGCGATATTGATAACCCTTTCAAACTTCTTCCATCATCTAATAATTTAAACGATATTGAGTTCCTTAACTCTCTTGCCTTACAAGGTTTATCACAAATCAACCAAAATCTTAATACAAACAACCGAATCCTGGATTTGATATTTGTTGACGATTTCTCTAATCTAAATATATCGCGGTCAGTTCCTCTAACGCTGTCTGAAGATGCCCACCATCCCACATTAGAAATTACAATAACTCTCCATACACAACTCTCCTATAACAATAACAATTTTACAACAGTTTTTGACTTCAAGAAAACTAATTACATAAAACTAAAAAAAAGTATATCTGATATTAACTGGTCTTATTTAACTAAAACAAATTGCTTAATGACAGCTGATCTCCTCGAACAATTAGTAGAAACGTTTACCAAAAACGTTCATGATTGTTTTGAGTATGCGGTTCCTAAAACGAATCTAAAGGAAACTAAGGACCCCTCATGGTTCAACAACGATCTGCGAAAACTAAGAAATTTTAAAAAACATCACAGATTAACTGACTAATCGAAATATACATATCTACGTTATAAATATAATTGTACTTGCAAATTAAATTATAACAACTATTTAAACAAAGTGAGAACATCTTTGAAGCAAGACCCAAAGTCTTTTTTGGAACTTTATCAATATTAAACGTAAAGATAGTGGCTATCCATCGCTAATGAAATATAATGATGTTGAATCCGATAATGAAGAAACTATATGCAATCTTTTTGCCAATTTTTTCAAAACAACATATTCTATGGATTCTTACCGTCACAATACCTATCCTTTTGATATAACACCTTTTGATGTTTTACAACCTGTCATTGATGAAGTTATAGGATTGGAACATCTCAAAAAACTAAAGATTGGTTTCAGAGGTGGTCCAGATAACATGCCTTCGCGCATTCTGAAAGAATTATCTGAAGAGCTTGTTATACCTATCACTTTATTATTTAAACATTCCCTTTCATGTGGAATCTTTCCAGTTTCCTGGAAATCATCATTCATAATACCACTGCATAAATCCGGCAGCAAATCAAGTATTACAAACTATCGTGGAATAGCAATTGCAAAACTTTTTGAACAAATTATTTGCATTCAAATAAACTCTAGTATCTTCAAATCAATTTCACCTTTTCAACATGGATTCTTACCTGGCAAGTCAACTACAACTAACTTATTAGAATTTTCATCTCATATAATCGAAAATTTTGAAAAAGGATTGCAAACTGATGTAATTTACACTGATTTTAGCAAAGCTTTTGATGTAGTAAACCATAGATTATTTACTTTGAAACTGTCGAAATTTGGATTTCCGCCAGGATTATTAAAATGGATTAATTCATATTTATTGGATAGAAAACAACAAGTTATTTTCAAAACAACCAAATCAACTGAATTTAATGTTACATCTGGTGTACCCCAAGGAAGTCACCTTGGACCTGTTCTCTTCTTGTTATTTATAAATGATCTACCATCTATCATCAAAAATAGCCATATTTTAATGCATGCAGATGACGTCCAACTTTTCCACTCATTCAATGACAAACGTGAAACAATAACTTTACAGACGGACCTTGACAAGCTATGTAACTGGTGTACAATAAACAATATGAATCTCAACTTGAAGAAATGCAAACAAATGACTTTTAGAAGAGTGAACCCCATCTTACACACTTATAAAATCGAAAATGAAGAACTTGAAACATTAAATTCTTTTCAAGATCTTGGAATAACTATGGATCCAAAACTTTGTTTCAACACGCATGTGAACAAAACTATCAACAAAGCAAATTGTGTTCTAGGCTTTATTAAACGATGGTCAAAAGAGTTTGATGATCCTTATATCACTAAACTTTTATATATTTCTCTTGTCCGTGCTATTTTGGAGTATGCATCTATTGTGTGGTGCCCTCGTTATAACTGTTACATCAATACCATAGAATCAGTGCAGAAACAGTTTTTAATTTTTTGTTTACGTGGACACCTTGGAATCCAGATGTTAATCTTCCAACATACGAAAATCGTTTAAAACTAATTTCTCTTCCGTCGCTAAAAAACCGTAGACTAATGCTTAATTCAATATTCATTTTCAAAATTCTACAAGGCAATGTTAATAGTGAATGTCTGTTGAGCAAATTAAACATTATAGTACCTTCCCGCGCAACAAGAAATTATAATTTACTTCAAGTAAAAATAGCCAAATCCAACTATATGAAATTTGAACCGTTCAGAGCAGCGTGCGACGATTTCAATAATATCTACAATGCAATTAATTTCAACAAATCAATTCAAAAAAACAAAATCGGAAATTCTTCTTTTCCTAACAAACAATAATTCAAATACCTAAATTCAATAAATAACTATCATATCTATAACATCTAACTTCCGCTATAGCCCTAATGCTTAGCAGAATAAACACAGCTAAAAGTCCTTTTTGCTTAGCTCAACGTCGATCTTTACAATTACCTGCGCTATAGCAGGTAATTCAAAAAATCATGCTTAGCGGAACAAGGAATATTTAATTACTTCCACTATAAAGCCTTTATGCTTAGTGGAATATTCCCAACGTGGGACTCACTCTATCGCCTGACTCTTCGAAGCAGAACAGTCCGGACTGTTGCTGTTCGGTCACCGGTCCGTGCGTCATGCGGATGCGCCTCTCGGTAGGTCGGGCGAATAAGTGGGCCGTGGGATTCGTCGAAAAGAAAAAAATAATATAAAATAATTATTATATATATTTGTCCAGGTCTGTCTGTATGTCTGTCTGTCTGTCTGTCTGTCTGTCTTTCTGTCTGTCTGTCTGTCCGGAACACTAACCGATTCAAAATTTACAACTTCACTTAAAAATTTTTTTAAAGTTGTTAACCTTCTTTTTTTTTTAATGTTAGCCATTCTGGTGGTTTGTCCACACGACTGCGGTCGTGAGAAGGAACCAGAGCCACTTACAAAAATATTCACACATATATTTTTTCTTATAAATGTTAGCCGCCCTGGTGAGGTATCGAACCCACAACGCTGCGATTGTAAGTAAGATGAAGTAGCGAACTAAGCGCCTTCTCACCAGAGCCACTAATGCTCATACAATACCTTTACCTAATATCGATTAACTTCATCAAGCCGCATGCAAAACGCTTTCGTGTATATACACACACAAAAAATCGTCTTTGATATATAAACAAAAATAGCTTCGACTTAAAGCTGCCACCTTTAAGAAAATAACACTGCCACAAGAATGCGAAAATATATTTGTTTAAGGTGAGAAATTTCATAAAAACAAATAAAAATGTGAATCATTTATAAATTAAAATTCCCGAAAAAAATACTACAAAATGAACACCTTTCTTAGAAGTCACTCAAGAAATTGTAAAAGGGGAAATCAAAACATAAAAAAATTTATTTCTCGGAAAGCAGATTCTTGCTACAATAAAAGATTCAGATTCGGTTTTAGTACGTCAAAATTCATAATACGAAAATAAAAATTTAAAAAATCCAACGAATAAAACGCTTTGCAATAAAAAATAATCGACAATCGGAAATAATGTTTAGCCGTAACAGGTGAAAACATTGTTAGGTGGCAACGCTAGCCTTTTGGTAGTATTATTTCCTTATACACATATACACATTCACCATACAGCTTGATGAACTATATCGCCATTAGCTCAATTTATTTCATAGCTGGCTGTGGTCTGTTGGTTAGAGCTTCGGCCTATAACTGCGGCAGTCATAGGTTCAAGCCGCCACCGGTCGTATTTTTTTTTTAATCCATTGCTTGATATTCTTTTTTCTTTTTTTAATCTTTTTTTTTTAATTCTTTTTTAATGTAACAGTTCAACTGTACACAATTACATCATCAAACAAAATTTCTTTCTATTCTTTACAAAATTTAATAAAAAATTACATATTTCACAAATTTCTATAAAAAAAATTACATTTAAATTTTAAAAACATAGAAAATATTTTTGCATTTAAAAAATATATTTAGTAAATATTTAATTTTTTCAAATTAGTGTGTTTTTTTTGGGATTATTGTTGGTAATGGGATATCAACAGTTGTTTCGTTCGGGTGAATACGGTTTTTAGGTGGTTGGCAAAAGCAGGACCCTTTTTCTGAATCGCTTCTGGCCCAATTTCCGTTTGGCAGCCGTATGAGAGGTTCTACCAGTACCGGTTTTTTCATATTTTTAGCGATCTGTGATTTTGCCATTCATGACGTATTTTTCTTTTATTTTTTTAGAAGCTGCTCTATATGTTTTGAAGTACATTTTGTATAGCTTCGAGTTGATTATTTTGGATTTGGGCGGGAGTGGCCGCTGCAGCTGCTTGGGAAATCAAAAGTGTGAATTTACTAACAGCTGTGTTTATTTCGTTTTTCGTTTTTAGTGACACATTAGGGTTAATATGAGAGCTTATATACTTCCGATATTTGAGCCAGTTTGTAAGTTTACTAGTCAATTTATCTGGTGGGTTGACCTCAGAGCTTGGGATGTACTTTATTGTGATAATAGTAGGCGTGTGGTCTGAAGAGAGATCTTGAGAAGATTCTATAGTCAATTGGCTCCTTCTTACAGTTTTAAACACTGCAAAGTCAATGACGTCGGGAGTTTTTCGGCTGTCAGTTGGCCAGTAAGTTGGCGTGCCAGAGGAGACAACGTCAAGGCCGAGGCTGTTGACAGTGTTCAACAGGAGCCTGCCCTTTGGTGATATAAGGCGAGAGCCCCAGTATGTATGTTTGGCGTTGAAGTCGCCGGCAACGAGAAACTTTGATCAAAGATAATGGAAAAAAGTCTGGAATTGTTGCTCAGTTATTTTGTGTCTGGGCGGGCAGTATATAGCTGTTAATGTTAGGCCTTTTAAGTATTCATCGAGAGAAATACTTGTCGCTTGAATGTATCCTGTGCAATAATTCTGTAGAGCATAATGCTTTATTCGGCTTTTTATGAGAATAGCGGAACCACCTCTAGCGTTTGCGCTTGGATGCTTTGTGTCATAGAGTCTATATCCCGGAAGATTGAAAAAGTGTTTTTCGGTGAAGTGAGTTTCAGAAATTAGCATAACGTCAATGCCGGACTCTTTCAAGAACTCGAGAAGTTCTAGTTTGTGAAGACACAGGCCGTTTGCATTCCAAAATGATATTTTTAAACCATTCATGGTTTAGACATGAGATGTTGTAGTAAAAAACTTTGATTTTTAATCATTTCTTGCATCATATTTTGCATACCAGACATAAATTGTGACATATTTTGTATAAACACTTGCAGAGTTTGTTCGAGAGAACTGCTAGGAGGAGCAGGTTGCGTGAACTCGGGAACAGAGTTATGTCCTTTTAAAGCGCTGGCGTAGGAAACGCCTTTATTTATATTGGGATTTACATAAGAAGGTACAATGGATTGTGAGGGATTTGTTGGGATTTTTCTTAAATCCTGTTTTGGAGGGAAAACATCAGCTTTGGGAATAGCCTTGCTTTTGAAGGATTTGTAGATTGGACAGCCTCTATAGTTTGCTGTATGGTTGCCACCGCAGTTGCTGCATTTTTTAACATTTGCATCCTCTTTAGTTTTTTTGCACAAGTTTGTGGGGTGGAGATCGCCACATATTACGCACACGCTGGGAAGTGTGCAATACGATTTTGTGTGACCGCTCTTCCACTGTAATGCGATGGAGGAGATATTGCAGTGAGTAAATTGGGTGAGATTCCCCCTTTTTTAGGGACTTCGGATCAAATTCCAGTTCCACTCGGAATAGTGGTTGGGGAATTTTATCTCGATTTTGTATGTTAAAAACGGATTTAACGTGGAAGCGCTCTTCGATTAAAGCGCTTTTGATTTCATTGCATTCAACAAACGAGTCAATGCCTTTTATGACAACGGAGAGACCTTTAGAGCTTTTGAGCTGATATGTGTAATAGCTCTTTTTTGATTTATCGAGGGATTCGATAATTTTTCTATAATTTGCCTCGTTATAGATTTCAATTTTAGTCTCATGGATTCTTCCCTTAAGAATAGGGATTACATGAAATGTGTGATCACCAATGATTTGGGAAATTATTTTTAACCCCCACACTCACTGTGGCAGGGTATACTCACTTTGTCACAACGTTTGTAACGCCCATAAGGAGGCGTGTCCTGTATGGAAAAGTATATATATTCTTGATCAGTATCCTCCTGAGTCGATTTAGCGATGTCCGTCTGTCTGTCCGTCTGTCCGTCCGCACGATAGCGGTCGCAGTTTTGGAGATATCGACTTGAAACTTTGGGTACATGTTTTTCTCGTGAATACTGAGATCAAGTTCGAGAATCAGCCAAATCGGACAAAAACTGGGCGTGGCTCCCATACACCGAAAAAAATGTTTAGAAACGTATTTTTGACATGGTCCGAGGTTCCGAAGCCACATATATAAGGGTCTAAATGGGGTCTTGAGACCAATTTTTTTTTTTTGTGGATTTAATTGGAAATTTTTAGAAATGGATTTTGGACATGGTCCGGGCTCCAAAACCACCTATAATTGGCTCAAAATAGGGTCTTGAGACCACATTTTTATATGTTCGAGGTACTTCTTCCTACTGTGTGGGGGTATTTCAACTTCGGTATAGCCGAAGATAGTCCACTCTCTAGTTATTAGGGAATTTGAGTTTTTTCACGTAAGTAAATTGGTGGGGGTTTTTGGAATTTCGGAATCGGTTCCGAACTTGTGGATTCGGCCAGAATGGCAAATCGGTTGTGCCCTAACTCAATAGACTTTTTGGGATTAATCTTTTGCATTTTAGAGGATTTCACATTTCCAGGAGGAGAACCTTTTCTTTTGAAGTAGGCGTCAATGCCTTTCTGTATTGCCGATTCTTTAGTATTCTCTATAGTAGTAGAGCTATTTGGAGTTTTTATTGTTTTTTGTTTGCCTGCATATTTTGTTTGCTCATCTGTATTCTGAGCGGGAGTAACGCAAAGGGGAATTTGCATGCTGTGATGAAATGGGATTTCAAGAACAAAAGGCGAAACAGAGTTACCTGTGTGAGTGTTTGGAGTAACACACTCTTGACTCCATGTTAGAGCAGGCGTGAGAGATTCAGCGTGTGATGTCATCAATGCGGGATATTGAACGGGAGTAGTTGGTAACATTAGCGATACAGAATGCTTAGAGAGCGTTGCATTCTGGAATGATGGACGAAGAGCGTCATCGCTATTGGGGGCAAGCGGGGACACATGATTTTTCGCGGTTCTCGCACTTTCTTGTTTCGCTTTCGTCTGAGCGGGAAGCAGAAAACGGCGTGAGAGACGCGCTCGATTTTTTCGGGAAATGGTTTATTTCCATTTTTTGCAGAAATAATTTATATTTATAATTGTTTTTTTAGTGTTTTGCAGCGGCTCCGACGATGCCGACTGCGTGTAAAAAGTGGCGATCACTTTATTTTCTTTTTTCGCGGAGTTTGTATTTGATTTGGAAAACACTTTCGAGTTAATTTTTTCTTTTGTGTGGAGCGGAAAATTTTGCGACCACATCAGAAGAGAAATTGAGGAATTTGTATGTTGATTTGATATTACTTCTCAATATCTTTCTTAAGAAGTTCAAATCCACTCGCAATCCTAATTTCGAAGCCCGGCACTTGCTTTATTCGAAGGAGTTCACTTGCCATGATAAGTTCTTATACAGGAATTATATTCTAAAATATGAAGCGGGATTAAAATCCAAATTAAATCGAAAAAATCCTGCTCAAACATTCCCTTTGGAGTTTTCCTAGGTGATAAATGTGCTAACTCCGCAGCTGATGCAGCTTAACTTTTTGCTAATTTTTTTTAACTTCGTCTCAGAGAAATAAGACCGAGCCGAGTCGGCTTTATCCATTTGGAAAGAGGATTTGAGATCTAGAATCCCTCCGTGCACATCATCATCAATTAAAACCAGGGTTGGCAACCGAATCGAATAAAGGTTTCGGTTTCACTCCCACTAGGCAATCGGTTTCGGTTATCGGTTTCGCTCTTTGATTTTGAAAAGGTTTCGGTTGGAGCGATTGAATAGGTTTCGGTTTAGGTTTTACAAGGTTTCTAGATGGCCCAATATTACAAAATTTTATATCAATTCAATATAAATCAAGGGTGCTGAATCTAACTACATTTGCCGAATTTCCTTATCTAACGCATTTTCAAACCAATTTCTGATTAAATTTTTAGTTTTTATACTCTACACAGGGTATATTTCCTTTGTCATGATCAGCATCGAACACCGATTTAGCCATATTCCCGTCTGTCTGTCACGATTGCGGTTGGAATGTTTTTTTGTTGAGACATAAACGTGAAATTTTGAGTTTACGTTTTTTCCTTCGAACTGAGATGAAGTTCGAGAATCAGCATAGTCGGACAAAAAAGGCTGCAATATAAAACTACGAAAAAAAGCGAAAATTTTCCAAGTGTTTTCCTAAACCATATAAAACGCGTCGAAATGGGGTCTGTAGGCGAACTTTTTTTTCTATTTGATGGAAAATTTTTACAAAACGGATTTCAGACATGGCCTGAGGTTCCAAAACCTTATGTAAATGGGTCAAAATGGGGTTCTGAGACAAAATTTGTGGGGGTGTTTCAGCTTCGACATAGCTGGAGATAGTTCACTCTCTACTTTTGAGCACTTAAAGTTCCTTAAATACTTATTGTAATAAATTAGAACGATATATACAAAAAACATTAGGAACTGTTTATTTCTTGATTCCTTTTTTCAGTCTTAAAAAAAATATTTTCCTATATTTTAAAAATATATGAATAAATAAATTAAATACAATGAAAAAAAACTTCAAGTCAATTTTGTGTACGAAAACCTTTAAAAAACCGATTAAAAACACATAAACATTTCAATTGGTTTTGGTTGAACCCATTCAATCAGTTACAAATCGGTTTCGGTTTCGCTCCCTAAAATGAATCGGTTTCATTCGGTTTCGGTTACGGTTTCGGTTGCCAACCCTGATTAAAACTTAACTACCAAAATCAAAGGAATGACCTAGATTGAATAAGGGCCAGAGTCGGAATCTGAGACGAAGTTAGAAAAAATCAGCAAAAAGTTTAGCTGCATCAGCTGCGGAGTTAGCACATTTATCACCTAGGAAAACTCCAGAGGGAATGTTTGAGCAGGATTTTTTCGATTTAATAAATCGCTAGAAAGCTTTCGGGTTAGATTTTAATTCCGCTTCATATTTTAGAATATAATTCTGTATAAGAACTTATCATGGCAAGTGAACTCCTTCGAATAATGCAAGTGCCGGGCTTCGAAATTAGGATTGCGAGTGGATTTGAACTTCTTAAGAAAGATATTGAGAAGTAATAGATTCATATTAACATAATCACAAAGTTTGAAATTATAGCTAGTTTTAGGATTATTTACATTCAAAACAGGAAAATCATAAAAGTTAAGAAAAAGTATCAAAGGCACATGACGCATATCAGTAGGGGCAAAGGGACAGCAGCAAATTAGACAAATTAAAGTTTGAATTATTACTTATAAAGACTAAATCGAGGATTCTATACAGCTTATTAACAAATCCATTAACTTGAAATAAATCTATGCATAAAAAATTATCAATTAAAAAAATTTCAAAAGAACTTAAAACATTAGAGGCAATGAGATCACTACAGTTATCCAAATGAGACCAAGAAATATTGCACAAATTAAAATCACCTAGAATACAAAAATGATTATCATATAATTTATTTAAATATAAAGCTAAAATCACATATTTAATACTTCTATATTGCTAGCAAGCTATCTGCGCAATGTGTTTGAACTCCGAATTCAATTCAGACAAGTTTATTCAAATAATATTTGTGCGCATGCTCAGGTTTTGTATTTATTAGTATCTGTGTATATTTGACTACTTACACATATAAACAATTGTCAAATGACTTCAGGGCCTGATTTGAAAATACAAAACGATATTCTTCGATTGATCTCTTTTTTATCACACAAAAAGCATCGGTGCGACATTGTTTTAAATTATTTCACAGACACAGACAAATTATAATATTCAATGGAAATTTTGTATTTCAGCTCTTTTTTAATTGACAAAAAATTATTCATCCGCTCCTGTGATTTTCTTCAAATTTAAATGTTGTTTTTGCCAAATACATAATCGGTTGTCTTGCTCAGATAATAATATATCTGGACTGCAATGCCAGGGAATTGAATTTGAATATACTAGCAATATAGAAGTACTAGCTGGGCCCGGTCCGCTTTGCTGGGCCTAAATAATTTTTTGTTGTTGCATTGTCTGCAATGTAATGTATGAATGGATGAAAGTAATTTTTAAATATATATGTTTAATTGGTGTTTATACTGTGGAGTTAATTTTGTACAATTTTATAGAGAGGAAAATTGATGTAGCGATTGGTATTGAAATAGGTTTTGATGAATGAATGAATGATTCGTATTGTATGTATGTATGTAGCGCAGTAAAGTATGTTTGGAAGATTATTGAAATTAAATTAAATGACATTTGGTATAAGTATTTGAAGCACATGCCGTTAAATCGGCCGGTACAAACGACTGGATTACGATCTTTGAGCTTTGGTAGGTAGCCGAATGCTCGCACAAAATGGCCCGGCAGTGTAAACACTTGAAAACGAACAAATCTGTAGATTCCGATGCTGGTGCGGGAGGGAATATTCAGTCAGTGTAAACGGTTGCACGAACGGAATTTCGTTTACGATTGGAGTTCGCGACAAATGTTGTGTTCGCTCCTACGGTCTAAGTGCACCTTCAAATTAAGTAAAAAAAATAAGTACATTTATCCCTTTTAGACAAAATTAAACCAAAAATTCCCTTAGGAAGGGAAATTTGCCTAAAGTTGGCTGCACTGGTCTGTGAGGAGTGTTGCCACATTGAGAGACGTTCTGTTGTGTTTTTGTAAATTTTTCTTGTGGGAAGTAAGTGATTTCTATAACTTGTTGGGACAATTTTGCAGTGCTTATTTGCCGAAAGGCCTATTTCAGTGTGTGCATTTAAGTCAAGTTTAATTTCATTTTCATTCGAAATGGACGTCTTCTCGTAATATTAATGGCGGTTTGCCTGCATTAAGGTCCCCATAAGCCAACACGAAATTCCGCAGCCTGTACGGAACTTGAACAAAAATGTTGCTTGAATATGCGATACTGCGTTTTTTAAAAGAAAATTTATAAATGATACACATTTTTAATTGTAGCTTTGAAATTTTTCACCGCAAACAAATTTTTTTATTCCAATATCTTTGCTGGAAGAATTTTCGAGAAAGTACCGCGGCGGCGGAATTTTGGGTATTTTAAGTTGTAATGAAGTACTGTGTGTAGGGTTACTGTGAAAGTGGGCGACTTTCGCAGTGCGCATTTAAAGTCGCCACACATGAATGCAAAATTTCGTTGGTGTCGTGGTACTTTTTCTTGAAAATACGATAGTGCGCTCTAGAATGATATGCATTTGTTTTTGTTTTTGTTTTTGTGAAATTTTTCAGCACGACAAAATTTGTCCGAGCCGAATATCGCCTTGCAATTTTTGAGCAATTTTTGGGGAAATTTCGCGGCATTGTGTGTAAATGTGTATTTGGAATGTAAATGGCAAATGCATTTAAGTGGAAATGAAGTACTGTGAAAGTGGGCGTAAAATGTGCACTGGGAGATTGGGGCAAATTATGGAATTGCGAATATGTAATACTCAAGGAGAAGCCGTGTTATTTTGGAAAAATAACACGGCTAATGTTATTTTGGAGAAAAAACCTAAGGGAATAGGTTTTTTCCATTGTTGAAAAGTTACATGCAATCAAATGGAAATAACCTTAATTATTACTCCCTGCTGCATTTAATGTTGAAAATACACGAAGTTGTTGAAATTTGTGATCGGTACATCGACGTGAAATACTTTAGCAAATCGATTTCATACTTTGAAAGAAACCGAAAGGTAAAAAACCCCGCAGATATGGTAACACTGCTTGGGTGGGGAAAAATTAAGTCCTAGATGGCAACCAAGTTGACTGTTGATCATATGGTATTTGCTTTAAAAGATTCACAAATGTGAGAGAAATACGTATTTTCTAACAGCAACGCAGATCTGATCCAAAAGGGAGTCAGAATTTTCCAAGATGAGCAGGGAAGCTCGAAGATTTCGTTTTGTAAAAATATCTTGGTGCAATTCACAGAATAGCCAATCGTTGTTTTTCGATTTATCCGGCATGTGAGATGAATGACATTACTGCATTGATATTGAATGAAAAATGCTTGACAATGCTTATGTAGTTAAAAATAAAGATCTAACAATAACAATGATTATTCAAGAATTCATAGATTCAGCTTAATTTTAAGTAAAAAAAATGGTATCT
Source organism: Heteromyza rotundicornis (assembly GCA_951394025.1). NCBI lineage: Eukaryota > Metazoa > Arthropoda > Insecta > Diptera > Heleomyzidae > Heteromyza > Heteromyza rotundicornis. The sequence continues at coordinate 40,770,295 of OX596011.1, forward strand.
TAAAACTAATTTGTGAGATGTATAAATTGCCCTACATCCATTGATTTAGGCAATGTGGAGTTATCGTATATAATATATAGGACATATATTAGCTTCGTTTGAGGCGTGAGGGATTCAGGGTCTCAGTAAATTTCTAGCTAGAATGTTTGGATGAAACTTTAGCATCTGCTTGTACTTCGAGGTAAGTTTCGGAATTTCGTCTTTTACTGCAGGGATGTTCAAATCATTGTGTGATGTTCAAATCGAGGAGCATTCCAAGATACTTTGTTTCGGAACTTTCAGGGACAACTTGGCCGTTTATCTTCAGAGCAGGGCACGTGCCCCTTCTTAGGGTGAAGGTTAAGTGACAGCTTTTGGATTCGTTGACTTGGATTTTCCATAGTGATAGCCAATTACATAGATTGTCCGAATGTTGTTGCACGTAAAGAGTCTGGGTTTGAGTGAGAGCACAGGATAACAGTGTCGTCGGCAAAAGTCGATATGAAAGTATTATCACTTTTGGGCATATCTGCAGTGTAGAGAATATATAGCAGGGGCGCGAGGACAGTGCCTTGTGGTACTCTGGCTAGTATATCGTATTTTCTGGAGACAAAGCTTTTATACTTTACCACAACGCAGTCTTCGATTAACACTCGTGCCGATCAGATCGTTGTTCTCAGTGCTTACCGAATTCTTTTCTGTGCTCATCTCGTGCTTTATCAACTCAATTGCGCTCTGCGCTTACGAATCTTTTTTTTCCTAATTCAACTCTTCCTAAAAGTTATTCTTGTGGTTTTTTATTAAGCGTGCAATAACATGTCCCCATATTCCCGATATTCCCTCTAAAAAGCGTAAATCTGCTACAAATAGATCCTACAATCCATTCTCTGATCTTCCTTTAATAATAAAATCAGATCCCAAATTTTTAATACTCTCATCTTGCGACGAAAGTAAACCTATATCCAACTTTTCTTGCTTTTCAGTTCAAAAATCTCTAAATTTAATTAGCAAAGATATCTTATCGGTCTCTGAATTACGTGATGGCAATATTCTTTTATTAGTTAAAGACAGATTTACCGCTGAAAAATTTATCGCTGCAAAAGAACTTAATGGTATTTGCTCCATCAAATCAAAATACCACGATAATTTAAATAATACATAAGGTACTGTTTATGCGCCATGCTTAAACAATGTTTCTGATAGCGAAATACTCCAAGAATTAAAATCTCAAGGTGTTGTGTCAATCTATAAATTCCAAAAAAATGTTAATGGCATCATGAAACCAAGTGGTGTTGTTTTATTAACTTTCGATCTTTATCATATTCCCGAAAAAATTGATATTGCCTGGTACAGAGTCCATGTTAGAGAGTATATTCCAAACCCAATGCGTTGCAAGAATTGTCAACTCTTAGGACATACAGCAAAGTATTGCAAACGCCCCCCCACTTGCGTTCAATGCAACTTGCCACCACACTCCCCCGAAAATTGCTCCCGCACTTTCTGTGCAAATTGTCAGGATGTTCATTCTGCTTCATCCAGAGATTGTTCAAAATTTCAACAAGCACGAGAAATATTAAAAACTAAAATTAAAGATAAGTGCTCTATGAGTGAAGCAACAAAAAAGTACAAAGCACAAATCCCCTTCTTCACTGATACCTCCCCTTCTTTCTCTTCTACACTTGCATCAAATAACACTGTTACTACCATCAACCATAAAACACCAGCAAAAAATCTTTCATTAGACAACAACATAGCACAACAACAACAAAAAATAGAACCACTAAACAGTAAATTCAACAACAATTCCTCAACTACAACAATCTCTACTCCAAGCCCCATTCCAAACTCAACTATCAAAATCAACTAACTACAAAACAACCAAAATTCAGAAAATGATCTCTTAAAATCCTCAACTAGCTCTCTTTCTCTACCCACTATCAATACCGCATCATTCTCTCAGCAAATCACTCTCATAATTTTATAAATACAACAAAACAGTTATGATTACGCTCCTGCAATGGAACATTAATGGTTATTGGAATAATTACCACGAAATGGAACTCTTAATAAAATTTCACGAACCATCAATAATATCACTACAAGAAATACACGTTGCATTTAAATGTAACACCTTTACACCAAAAAATTATTCGAGTTATTTTCATAATCTCCCACAAAATAATACTAATAAACAAGGCATCTGTGTTTTAGTTAAAAAAGACATTCCCCACAAAATATTACCAATAAATTCCAATATTGCAGCAATCGCCATTGAAATTAATATAGGCTTTACTATAACAATAATTTCAGTGTATATACCACCAAATCAAAATTTCAATACGTCCGATTTACTCTCGCTTTCTCAAAACATCAATACACCGTACATGTTAATAGGTGATTGTTACTCATGGAGTACCCTTTGGGGCTCTCAAAGAACTAACTCAAGAGGCAAAGTAATGGAAGATGTTATATTAGACTCTAACTTAATTGTATTGAATGATTGCTTTCCAACTCATTTCTCCACCCACCAAACTTTTACTCATGTGGACGTCACTCTTTGCTCGGCTACTCTAGCACCAAAATGCTCATCATCAACGCTACCTGACCTAAATGGTAGCGATCACTATCTCATATTGACAAAAATTGTTTCTCGATTTAATTCAGAGAAAATAATTTTCAAACCTAAATTTTTGTGCGATACAGCTAATTGGACCAAATTCAATGAACACTGCTCTAGTCACTCGAAAAACAACTTAATTTCTGCTAATATCAACCAAGAAGCCGCTCGAATACAAAAAATTATCCGCTCTGCAGCTCACTACCACATCCCTCAATCAAAATATTTCATTACAAACAAAACGGTTCCCTGGTGGAACTCTAATCTTGCTAGGCTTCTTTCAGATAAACAAAAAACCTGGTTCGCATTCAAATCTCTTCGTTCTGCGGAAAACTTTTTAAAATACAAAAAAGCTAACGCTACCTTCAGATACCACGCAAAAAAAGCCAAAAGAATATTATTTGAAACTCTCACTGATTCAATAAATCCCTCCACCAGTCCAACTAAAATCTATTCCGAAATAAAAAAGCTAGCTGGTTCCTACACGCAACAAAAAAATTCCCATTTTAAAAACTCCCAACGGTTATTTATTTTCTTCCAACGATATTGCCAATTTGTTCAGCACTACCTGGTCTTTGTATTCATCAGATTCTAATTTCCCTTCAAATTTCAATTCCGCCAAATACTCCATTTTAAATACTCCCTATATTAATCACATTCCTTTAAAAAAAGATGCTACTTCACTTGAAAAGCCAGTCTCAATGCTTGAATTCGATGTTGTCTCCAATGCTAAGGGTAAAACTCCCGGTTTTGATATGATCTCATATTCAATGCTGAAAAATATCCCCACCGATCTTAAATCCAGACTAATCAAACTATTTAATAAAATATTCAATACCGGAATTTACCTTCAAGCCTGGAAATGTGCAGATATAATCTCAATCCTAAAACCTAACAAATGTCCTACAGAAGTTTCAAGTTACCGTCCTATATCATTACTACCATGCACTGGAAAAGTCTTAGAGAAAATAATCGCATCACGAATTATGTGGTTCGCGCTCAAAAACAAATTCATAACTCCTAATCAAGTCGCTTTCAAAAAGGGACAAGGGACATACTACGTTCTTTTAAATTTCGAGCATTTCATATCAGTTGCTATCTATATATATAAAAGAGACATGTATGTTTGTCACCAGTAGACGCGAAAACTACAGCACCGATTCTCACCATAATTTATATATGTGTTCTAGGGGTCGTGAGTCGTGACATAGGATAGGTTTTGACACGCCCACTTTTACCGCCCACAAGTTAGTAAAAACTGCTATATCTCAGACGTTTTTGATCACAAGAAAATGAAGTTTGCCATGAACATACTATAATATCCCAGCCATAATCTGGGCTGCAAATGGCCGGGAATAGACAATGGGGCGTGGCACCGCCCATACAAGTCAATATTTGAAAATGCTGTAATAGCGCTCCCACACAATGTTTTCCAACGAAATTTGGCAAATGGCTTCATGGTTTCAACTCTAAGCTAAATGCAACACACCGGCGTAATTGAACAAAGGGGCGTGGCATTTAGCTCACATGTTTTCCAACAAAATTTGGCAAATGGTTTCATGGTTTCAACTCTAAGCTAAATGCAACATATCGGCGTAATTGGAATAAGGGTCGTGGCACCGCCCATACAATTCAATACTTCAAAGTGCCATTATTGGGCTCCCATTGAATATTCTTCAACGGGAAATGGTTCTATGCCTTCAATGCAAAATATTGGAATTGGACAGCGGGGCGTGGCACTTCCCATACAATTCAATATTTTAAAAATGTTACACTTGGGCTGCCGATAAACATTTTTCAACGGGACATGATTTTATGCTTTCAATTCTAAGTTCAATGTTACATATGGTTGGAAATTGACAGCGGGGCGTGGCACTTTTCATACAATTCAATATTTCAAAATGCTACACTTGGGCTCCCAATAAAAATATGTGACAAATGTTTTCATTAATTTATTATGACCTTAAAGGCAAAAAGAACTTTTTTAGGGCCAGCAAAGCGGACCGGGCCCTGCTAGTCTCCAATCAAAATCATGTCACTACATTAAGTTTAGATTAGATTAAGTTAGAAGGCATTTGACCGTATTGGAGCTCATGCGGTTCTAAGACAATTACAAAAGTGGCGTGTTGGTAGGAGAATCTACAGCTTTGTCAAAGCTTTCTTATCCAACAGAAAGTTTAGAATCAAGGTTAATAGCATTTTCTCACAACGCAAAGCTTTACATAATGGCATACCACAGGGCTCACCAATATCTGTGATCATTTTCATTATTGCTTTTGACGAAATCAGTCACATTATTGCCAAATATAATATTAAACTCTGTATATACGCTGATAACGTTATACTTTTTTCTAAAACTCACGATCAAATGGCAGTGAGGAATATGTTCACAGATATACTCAATGACATATATGAATGGTCACTCGACTCTGGAGCGAGTGTATCTTTTCAAAAATGCAATACACTTCACATATGCAGTAAGAGGAGTTGTGACGGATTTGATTTAGTCTATAATAACTTAAACATAGATAATGTAGAATCTCTCAAAATTTTAGGTACAATTTTTGATAAAACACTTAGTTTTAAGCAACATTGTACTTATCTTAAGACTAAGTTAACGACTAGACTGAATATTATCAAATACTTATCATCGAAGCATAGCTACGCTCACGTCTCAACTCTAATAGCTACCAGATCATTGCTACTCTCAGTGATTGACTATGGACTACCAATTTATGGTCATTGTGCTAAGAGCACAATTAAGCAATTGTTTGCGCCCTGACCCCAAAGCAAGTGTTCGTGAGTGAGCTTCGTGTGACCTATTCGAAGTCTTGTAAATATTTGTATTTCCCAGCATGTATTCGTTGTTGGATAGATAGCATTACTTTTGTCTGGATTGACTGACTTGTAGTAATGTTGATATCGTTGCTATTGGTCAGCGAGCGAATTTTGCAATTACCAAACAATGACCATAAACCACATATTAAATGATTGTACAAAATTCACCAGTTCCAGGAGAAATATCTTTGGTACCACATTACCAACAGAGTTACTGAACACAATAACAACAGATAATAACGTAAGTGTACCGAATTCCGGACACTGGTCGCCAGGCCAAATTAAATGCTCTGGAAGATCCATTTAAAACATTCAAAATCAGGAACGAATATTTTTATCACATAGTCTCGGGTATTAACTTTTATTAAATATAAGTTTTTTTTCCAAATGGTTGAGGTTTCTAAGGTTCTAATTCAGTGTAAACTAAAAAACCGAATTTGATATTGTTTTGAATTGCCGTAAGGCGAAAGCCTTTACTAAGCACTAGCTTCCTTCTGTATGTATTATAGTAAACTTTACCACAAATTTTCTATTTGTGAGATGGTTTTTGAGAAGGCAGTGCATATTAGCGGGAACAATATGCTGTAATTTGTAAATAAGTCCTTCGTGCCAGACTTCATCGGAAGCCTGGGTGATATCGAGAAAAACAGCGGAGCAGTACTGTTTCTTTTCGAAAGTGCTTTTTTGGGTGATTTCTTTTAAATGTTTTTTCAAAGTGGGCGATTCGCGACGTATTTTTCTATTCTTTTTTAGAAGCTGCTCTATATGTTTTGGAGTACATATTGTATAGTTGCGAATTGAGCTATTTCGGATTTGGGCGGGAGTGGCCGCTGCAGCTGCTTGGGAAAGCAAGAGTGTGAAATTTCTAACAGCTGTGTGTATTTCAACTTTCGTTTTTAGTGACGCATTAGGGATAATGTGGAAGCTTATATACTTCCGATATTTGAGCCAGTTTGTAAGTTTACTAGTCAATTTATCTGGTGGGTTGACCTCAGAGCTTGGGATGTACTTTATTGTGATAATAGTAGGCGTATGGTCTGAAGAGAGATCTAGAGAAGATTCTATAGTCAATTGGCTCCTTTTACAGTTTTAAATACTGCAAAGTCAATGATGTCGGGAGTTTTTCGACGGTCACTTGGCTAATAAGTTGGCGTGCCAGAGGAGACTACGTCAAGGCCAAGTCTGTTGATGGTGTTCAACAGGAGCCTGCCCTTTGGTGATATTAGGCGAGAGCCCCAATATGTATGTTTGACGTTGAAGTCGCCGGCAACAAGAAACTTTGGTCCAAGAGAATGGAAAAAAAGTCTGGAATTGTTGCTCAGTTATTTTGTGTCTGGGAGGGCAGTATATAGCTTTTAATGTTAGGCCTTTTAAGTATTCATCGAGAGAAATACTTGTCGCTTGAATATATTCTGTGCAATAATTCTGAATAGCATAGTGTTTTATCCTGCTTTTATGAGAATAGCGAAACCACCTCTAGCGTTTCCGCGTGGATGCTTTGTCTTTTCCTCGGGAATAGAATTGGGTAAATTTTCAAAAACTTTGCGGTGATTTCGAATCTGTTGGTTAAAAGAACAATTAAACTTTCTGAAAGAACAGTTATTATTTAGATTCAAACTGTACTACGCACTTTCGGATGAGGTAGACGAGGCAATTGTTGGTGCACATTCTAAACTTTTCTGGTTGGATACTTTGAAAGATGAGCCATCACAAAACATTTTGGAAATGGTGGGGAAGTGCGTCAGTAAAGATGCAAATACGAATGACGACGACCAAATTGGGTAAGAGCTCCAACATCTAAGCAGTGGAATATCTTTTTATGATTTTGGCGATGAATCTCACACTACCTGTAAATTCAATCATTAAATTTTAAATACCGTTTTTTTTAATTTTTGATTTTTTTCCTTTTTTTAACAACCATTCAGATCAACACCAGTGGCTCACCCAGAAATTTTTTTCGGGGGGGTTTTCAAAAATTGGTAAATTTAGAAAATTATCTTATTGATATTCTTACTAAATTTATTAACTACTTTGAATTGAATAAGTTAGTAGCTAGTGAGTACAGGTACCAGCTAGAGAATTTAATCCCGAAAGGTTTTGGCAATCCCTTGCTTTCTTTCTTGCATCCCGTCCTCAGGATTTTAAAATATTTTTTTTGATAAAAAGAAAAACGTATGATTTAAGTCTTTTTCATTCAACTGAAGACAAAAATAACTTATAACTCCTATTACACCGTTCGACACTAAAATATGCACCGTTTAAATTGCGTGTTTCCATTTTTCATTGAAAAGGATGTAAATTCATCTCGCCAGACTAAAAAAAACACAGATATTTTCATTTTAAACACATTTTTTTTAGCTTAACATGTTCTGAATTTTTATTGAGTGAATTTTTCTCTACAATGAACAAATTTTTTAGCAGAAAATTTAACTCTCATGCGTTTTTGTCTCTATATCATGAATTTTTTCAAACAATGTTTCTAGTCTAGCGTGATTAGTTTACATCCTATCGTAAAAAGTTTACATGTTTTTAAAGGAATGGTTTTCCTCTATCAAATGCATATTTAAATTTTGGGAACTCTTATGTGCAAGTTAATACCCTACTATACTATAGAACGGCTTTAAATTCATCCATAGTGGAGTCAGCGAATTACAATATACATAAAGAATCTACATAGAAGGTTCTGGAAAATTCCATATTAATAAAGAAATAATGAGAAGCTTCCAGAAACCTTGAATTTCACAACGACGCACATTTTGCACATTTTGAAATGCTGATTTTAATGAAAGCCAATGCTTATTTCTTATGAGCGAAATAAATTATTGTATTTTGTTATGGTTTTGTAATGGTAGTTACTTACAAACAAATAGTACTTTGTATGTTCCTATGGTTTTTCGAATGTAGCACGAAAAGACAGATTTATAAAAAAAAACTCAATAATAAAATATGCCAGAATAAAACGGCCAGCAGATTCGAAATTAAATAATTAAATAACTAAATAACTAAATAATTGAATAATTGAATAATTAAATAATTAAATAATTAAATAATTAAATAATTAAATAATTAAATAATTAAATAATTAAATAATTAAATAATTAAATAATTAAATAATTAAATAATTAAATAATTAAATAATTAAATAATTAAATAATTAAATAAATATAAATAATTAAATAATTAAATAATTAAATAATTAAATAATTAAATAATTAAATAATTAAATAATTAAATAATTAAATAATTAAATAATTAAATAATTAAATAATTAAATAATTAAATAATTAAATAATTAAATAATTAAATAATTAAATAATTAAATAATTAAATAATTAAATAATTAAATAATTAAATAATAAAATAATAAAATAATAAAATAAATAATAAAATAATAAAATAATAAAATAATAAAATAATAAAATAATAAAATAATAAATAATAATAAAATAATAAAATAATAAAATAATAAAATAATAAAATAATAAAATAATAAAATAATAAAATAATAAAATAATAAAATAATAAAATAATAAAATAATAAAATAATAAAATAATAAAATAATAAAATAATAAAATAATAAAATAATAAAATAATAAAATAATAAAATAATAAAATAATAAAATAATAAAATAATAAAATAATAAAATAATAAAATAATAAAATAATAAAATAATAAAATAATAAAATAATAAAATAATAAAATAATAAAATAATAAAATAATAAAATAATAAAATAATAAAATAATAAAATAATAAAATAATAAAATAATAAAATAATAAAATAATAAAATAATAAAATAATAAAATAATAAAATAATAAAATAATAAATAATTAAATAATTAAATAATTAAATAATTAAATAATTAAATAATAAAATAATAAATAATAAAATAATAAAATAATAAAATAATAAAATAATAAAATAATAAAATAATAAAATAATAAAATAATAAAATAATAAAATAATAAAATAATAAAATAATAAAATAATAAAATAATAAAATAATAAAATAATAAAATAATAAAATAATAAAATAATAAAATAATAAAATAATAAAATAATAAAATAATAAAATAATAAAATAATAAAATAATAAAATAATAAAATAATAAAATAATAAAATAATAAAATAATAAAATAATTAAATAATTAAATAATTAAATAATTAAATAATTAAATAATTAAATAATTAAATAATTAAATAATTAAATAATTAAATAATTAAATAATTAAATAATTAAATAATTAAATAATTAAATAATTAAATAATTAAATAATTAAATAATTAAATAATTAAATAATTAAATAATTAAATAATTAAATAATTAAATAATTAAATAATTAAATAATTAAATAATTAAATAATTAAATAATTAAATAATTAAATAATTAAATAATTAAATAATTAAATAATTAAATAATTAAATAATTAAATAATTAAATAATTAAATAATTAAATAATTAAATAATTAAATAATTAAATAATTAAATAATTAAATAATTAAATAATTAAATAATTAAATAATTAAATAATTAAATAATTAAATAATTAAATAATTAAATAATTAAATAATTAAATAATTAAATAATTAAATAATTAAATTATTAAATTATTAAATTATTAAATTATTAAATTATTAAATTATTAAATTATTAAATTATTAAATTATTAAATTATTAAATTATTAAATATTAAATATTAAATAATAAATTAAATAATAAATAATTAAATAATTAAATAATTAAATAATTAAATAATTAAATAATTAAATAATTAAATAATTAAATAATTAAATAATTAAATAATTAAATAATTAAATAATTAAATAATTAAATAATTAAATAATTAAATAATTAAATAATTAAATAATTAAATAATTAAATAATTAAATAATTAAATAATTAAATAATAATTAAATAATTAAATAATTAAATAATTAAATAATTAAATAATTAAATAATTAAATAATTAAATAATTAAATAATTAAATAATTAAATAATTAAATAATTAAATAATTAAATAATTAAATAATTAAATAATTAAATAATTAAATAATTAAATAATTAAATAATTAAATAATTAAATAATTAAATAATTAAATAATTAAATAATTAAATAATTAAATAATTAAATAATTAAATAATTAAATAATTAAATAATTAAATAATTAAATAATTAAATAATTAAATAATTAAATAATTAAATAATTAAATAATTAAATAATTAAATAATTAAATAATTAAATAATTAAATAATTAAATAATTAAATAATTAAATAATTAAATAATTAAATAATTAAATAATTAAATAATTAAATAATTAAATAATTAAATAATTAAATAATTAAATAATTAAATAATTAAATAATTAAATAATTAAATAATTAAATAATTAAATAATTAAATAATTAAATAATTAAATAATTAAATAATTAAATAATTAAATAATTAAATAATTAAATAATTAAATAATTAAATAATTAAATAATTAAATAATTAAATAATTAAATAATTAAATAATTAAATAATTAAATAATTAAATAATTAAATAATTAAATAATTAAATAATTAAATAATTAAATAATTAAATAATTAAATAATTAAATAATTAAATAATTAAATAATTAAATAATTAAATAATTAAATAATTAAATAATTAAATAATTAAATAATTAAATAATTAAATAATAAAATAATAAAATAATAAAATAATAAAATAATAAAATAATAAAATAATAAAATAATAAAATAATAAATAATTAAATAATTAAATAATTAAATAATAAATAATAAAATAATAAAATAATAAAATAATAAAATAATAAAATAATAAAATAATAAAATAATAAAATAATAAAATAATAAAATAATAAAATAATAAAATAATAAAATAATAAAATAATAAAATAATAAAATAATAAAATAATAAAATAATAAAATAATAAATAATAAAATAATAAAATAATAAAATAATAAAATAATAAAATAATAAAATAATAAAATAATAAAATAATAAAATAATAAAATAATAAAATAATAAAATAATAAAATAATAAAATAATAAAATAATAAAATAATAAAATAATAAAATAATAAAATAATAAAATAATAAAATAATAAAATAATAAAATAATAAAATAATAAAATAATAAAATAATAAAATAATAAAATAATAAAATAATAAATAATTAAATAATTAAATAATAAAATAATAAAATAATAAATAATAAAATAATAAAATAATAAAATAATAAAATAATAAAATAATAAAATAATAAAATAATAAAATAATAAAATAATAAAATAATAAAATAATAAAATAATAAATAATAAATAATAAAATAATAAAATAATAAAATAATAAAATAATAAAATAATAAAATAATAAAATAATAAAATAATAAAATAATAAAATAATAAAATAATAAAATAATAAAATAATAAAATAATAAAATAATAAAATAATAAAATAATAAAATAATAAAATAATAAAATAATAAAATAATAAAATAATAAAATAATAAAATAATAAAATAATTAAATAATTAAATAATTAAATAATTAAATAATTAAATAATTAAATAATTAAATAATTAAATAATTAAATAATTAAATAATTAAATAATTAAATAATTAAATAATTAAATAATTAAATTATTAAATTATTAAATAATTAAATAATTAAATAATTAAATAATTAAATAATTAAATAATTAAATAATTAAATAATTAAATAATTAAATAATTAAATAATTAAATAATTAAATAATTAAATAATTAAATAATTAAATAATTAAATAATTAAATAATTAAATAATTAAATAATTAAATAATTAAATAATTAAATAATTAAATAATTAATAATTAAATAATTAAATAATTAAATAATTAAATAATAATTAAATAATTAAATAATTAAATAATTAAATAATTAAATAATTAAATAATTAAATAATTAAATAATTAAATAATTAAATAATTAAATAATTAAATAATTAAATAATTAAATAATTAAATAATTAAATAATTAAATAATTAAATAATTAAATAATTAAATAATTAAATAATTAAATAATTAAATAATTAAATAATTAAATAATTAAATAATTAAATAATTAAATAATTAAATAATTAAATAATTAAATAATTAAATAATTAAATAATTAAATAATTAAATAATTAAATAATTAAATATTAAATAATTAAATAATTAAATAATTAAATAATTAAATAATTAAATAATTAAATAATTAAATAATTAAATAATTAAATAATTAAATAATTAAATAATTAAATAATTAAATAATTAAATAATTAAATAATTAAATAATTAAATAATTAAATAATTAAATAATTAAATAATTAAATAATTAAATAATTAAATAATTAAATAATTAAATAATTAAATAATTAAATAATTAAATAATTAAATAATTTAATAATTTAATAATTAAATAATTAAATAATTAAATAATTAAATAATTAAATAATTAAATAATTAAATAATTAAATAATTAAATATTAAATAATTAAATAATTAAATAATTAAATTATTAAATTATTAAATTATTAAATTATTAAATTATTAAATTATTAAATTATTAAATTATTAAATTATTAAATTATTAAATTATTAAATTATTAAATTATTAAATTATTAAATTATTAAATTATTAAATTATTAAATTATTAAATTATTAAATTATTAAATTATTAAATTATTAAATTATTAAATTATTAAATTATTAAATTATTAAATTATTAAATTATTAAATTATTAAATTATTAAATATTAATTATTAAATTATTAAATTATTAAATTATTAAATTATTAAATTATTAAATTATTAAATTATTAAATTATTAAATTATTAAATTATTAAATTATTAAATTATTAAATTATTAAATTATTAAATAATTAAATAATTAAATAATTAAATAATTAAATAATTAAATAATTAAATAATTAAATAATTAAATAATTAAATAATTAAATAATTAAATAATTAAATAATTAAATAATTAAATAATTAAATAATTAAATAATTAAATAATTAAATAATTAAATAATTAAATAATTAAATAATTAAATAATTAAATAATTAAATAATTAAATAATTAGTTTTAAGCAACATTGTACTTATCTTAAGACTAAGTTAACGACTAGACTGAATATTATCAAATACTTATCATCGAAGCATAGCTACGCTCACGTCTCAACTCTAATAGCTACCAGATCATTGCTACTCTCAGTGATTGACTATGGACTACCAATTTATGGTCATTGTGCTAAGAGCACAATTAAGCAATTGTTTGCGCCCTGACCCCAAAGCAAGTGTTCGTGAGTGAGCTTCGTGTGACCTATTCGAAGTCTTGTAAATATTTGTATTTCCCAGCATGTATTCGTTGTTGGATAGATAGCATTACTTTTGTCTGGATTGACTGACTTGTAGTAATGTTGATATCGTTGCTATTGGTCAGCGAGCGAATTTTGCAATTACCAAACAATGACCATAAACCACATATTAAATGATTGTACAAAATTCACCAGTTCCAGGAGAAATATCTTTGGTACCACATTACCAACAGAGTTACTGAACACAATAACAACAGATAATAACGTAAGTGTACCGAATTCCGGACACTGGTCGCCAGGCCAAATTAAATGCTCTGGAAGATCCATTTAAAACATTCAAAATCAGGAACGAATATTTTTATCACATAGTCTCGGGTATTAACTTTT
>OX596011.1:40784676-40845483 GCA_951394025.1 Heteromyza rotundicornis
AATAATAAATAATAAAATAATAAAATAATAAATAATAAAATAATAAAATAATAAAATAATAAAATAATAAAATAATAAAATAATAAAATAATAAAATAATAAAATAATAAAATAATAAAAAATAAAATAATAAATAATAAAATAATAAATAATTAAATAATTAAATAATTAAATAATTAAATAATTAAATAATTAAATAATTAAATAATTAAATAATTAAATAATTAAATAATTAAATAATTAAATAATTAAATAATTAAATAATTAAATAATTAAATAATTAAATAATTAAATAATTAAATAATTAAATAATTAAATAATTAAATAATTAAATAATTAAATAATTAAATAATTAAATAATTAAATAATTAAATAATTAAATAATTAAATAATTAAATAATTAAATAATTAAATAATTAAATAATTAAATAATTAAATAATTAAATAATTAAATAATTAAATAATTAAATAATTAAATAATTAAATAATTAAATAATTAAATAATTAAATAATTAAATAATTAAAATAATTAAATAATTAAATAATAAATAATTAAATAATTAAATAATTAAATAATTAAATAATTAAATAATTAAATAATTAAATAATTAAATAATTAAATAATTAAATAATTAAATAATTAAATAATTAAATAATTAAATAATTAAATAATTAAATAATTAAATAATTAATAATTAAATAATTAAATAATTAAATAATTAAATAATTAAATAATTAAATAATTAAATAATTAAATAATTAAATAATTAAATAATTAAATAATTAAATAATTAAATAATTAAATAATTAAATAATTAAATAATTAAATAATTTAAATAATTAAATAATTAAATAATTAAATAATTAAATAATTAAATAATTAAATAATTAAATAATTAAATAATTAAATAATTAATAATTAAATAATTAAATAATTAAATAATTAAATAATTAAATAATTAAATAATTAAATAATTAAATAATTAAATAATTTAAATAATTAAATAATTAAATAATTAAATAATTAAATAATTAAATAATTAAATAATTAAATAATAAATAATTAAATAATTAAATAATTAAATAATTAAATAATTAAATAATTAAATAATTAAATAATTAAATAATTAAATAATTAAATAATTAAATAATTAAATAATTAAATAATTAAATAATTAAATAATTAAATAATTAAATAATTAAATAATTAAATAATTAAATAATTAAATAATTAAATAATTAAATAATTAAATAATTAAATAATTAAATAATTAATACTTAAATAATTAAATAATTAAATAATTAAATAATTAAATAATTAAATAATTAAATAATTAAATAATTAAATAATTAAATAATTAAATAATTAAATAATTAAATAATTAAATAATTAAATAATTAAATAATTAAATAATTAAATAATTAAATAATTAAATAATTAAATAATTAAATAATTAAATAATTAAATAATTAAATAATTAAATAATTAAATAATTAAATAATTAAATAATTAAATAATTAAATAATTAAATAATTAAATAATTAAATAATTAAATAATTAAATAATTAAATAATTAAATAATTAAATAATTAAATAATTAAATAATTAAATAATTAAATAATTAAATAATTAAATAATTAAATAATTAAATAATTAAATAATTAAATAATTAAATAATTAAATAATTAATAATTAAATAATTAAATAATTAAATAATTAATAATTAAATAATTAAATAATTAAATAATTAAATAATTAAATAATTAAATAATTAAATAATTAAATAATTAAATAATTAAATAATTAAATAATAAATAATTAAATAATAAATAATAAATAATAAAATATAAAATAATAAAATAATAAATAATAAAATAATAAAATAATAAATAATAAAATAATAAAATAATAAAATAATAAATAATAAAATAATAAAATAATAAATAATAAAATAATAAATAATAAAATAATAAAATAATAAAATAATAAAATAATAAATAATAAAATAATAAAATAATAAAATAATAAAATAATAAAATAATAAAATAATAAAATAATAAAATAATAAAATAATAAAATAATAAATAATAAAATAATTAAATAATAAAATAATAAAATAATAAAATAATAAAATATAAAATAATAAAATAATAAAATAATAAAATAATAAAATAATAAAATAATAAAATAATAAATAATAAAATAATAAAATAATAAAATAATAAAATAATAAAATAATAAAATAATAAAATAATAAATAATAAAATAATAAAATAATAAAATAATAAATAATAAAATAATAAAATAATAAAATAATAAAATAATAAAATAATAAAATAATAAAATAATAAAATAATAAAATAATAAAATAATAAAATAATAAATAATAAAATAATAAAATAATAAAATAATAAAATAATAAAATAATAAAATAATAAAATAATAAATAATAAAATAATAAAATAATAAAATAATAAAATAATAAAATAATAAAATAATAAAATAATAAAATAATAAAATAATAAAATAATAAAATAATAAAATAATAAAATAATAAAATAATAAAATAATAAAATAATAAAATAATAAAATAATAAAATAATAAAATAATAAAATAATAAAATAATAAAATAATAAAATAATAAAATAATAAAATAATAAAATAATAAATAATAAAATAATAAAATAATAAAATAATAAAATAATAAAATAATAAAATAATAAAATAATTAAAATAATAAAATAATAAAATAATAAAATAATAAATAATAAAATAATAAAATAATAAAATAATAAAATAATAAAATAATAAAATAATAAAATAATAAAATAATAAAATAATAAAATAATAAAATAATAAAATAATAAAATAATAAAATAATAAAATAATAAAATAATAAAATAATAAAATAATAAAATAATAAAATAATAAAATAATAAAATAATAAAATAATAAAATAATAAAATAATAAAATAATAAAATAATAAAATAATAAAATAATAAAATAATAAAATAATAAAATAATAAAATAATAAAATAATAAAATAATAAAATAATAAAATAATAAAATAATAAAATAATAAAATAATAAAATAATAAAATAATAAAATAATAAAATAATAAAATAATAAAATAATAAAATAATAAAATAATAAAATAATAAAATAATAAAATAATAAAATAATAAAATAATAAAATAATAAAATAATAAAATAATAAAATAATAAAATAATAAAATAATAAAATAATAAAATAATAAAATAATAAAATAATAAAATAATAAAATAATAAAATAATAAAATAATAAAATAATAAAATAATAAAATAATAAAATAATAAAATAATAAAATAATAAAATAATAAAATAATAAAATAATAAAATAATAAAATAATAAAATAATAAAATAATAAAATAATAAAATAATAAAATAATAAAATAATAAAATAATAAAATAATAAAATAATAAAATAATAAAATAATAAAATAATAAAATAATAAAATAATAAAATAATAAAATAATAAAATAATAAAATAATAAAATAATAAAATAATAAAATAATAAAATAATAAAATAATAAAATAATAAAATAATAAAATAATAAAATAATAAAATAATAAAATAATAAAATAATAAAATAATAAAATAATAAAATAATAAAATAATAAAATAATAAAATAATAAAATAATAAAATAATAAAATAATAAAATAATAAAATAATAAAATAATAAAATAATAAAATAATAAAATAATAAAATAATAAAATAATTAAATAATTAAATAATTAAATAATTAAATAATTAAATAATTAAATAATTAAATAATTAAATAATTAAATAATTAAATAATTAAATAATTAAATAATTAAATAATTAAATAATTAAATAATTAAATAATTAAATAATTAAATAATTAAATAATTAAATAATTAAATAATTAAATAATTAAATAATTAAATAATTAAATAATTAAATAATTAAATAATTAAATAATTAAATAATTAAATAATTAAATAATTAAATAATTAAATAATTAAATAATTAAATAATTAAATAATTAAATAATTAAATAATTAAATAATTAAATAATTAAATAATTAAATAATTAAATAATTAAATAATTAAATAATTAAATAATTAAATAATTAAATAATTAAATAATTAAATAATTAAATAATTAAATAATTAAATAATTAAATAATTAAATAATTAAATAATTAAATAATTAAATAATTAAATAATTAAATAATTAAATAATTAAATAATTAAATAATTAAATAATTAAATAATTAAATAATTAAATAATTAAATAATTAAATAATTAAATAATTAAATAATTAAATAATTAAATAATTAAATAATTAAATAATTAAATAATTAAATAATTAAATAATTAAATAATTAAATAATTAAATAATTAAATAATTAAATAATTAAATAATTAAATAATTAAATAATTAAATAATTAAATAATTAAATAATTAAATAATTAAATAATTAAATAATTAAATAATTAAATAATTAAATAATTAAATAATTAAATAATTAAATAATTAAATAATTAAATAATTAAATAATTAAATAATTAAATAATTAAATAATTAAATAATTAAATAATTAAATAATTAAATAATTAAATAATTAAATAATTAAATAATTAAATAATTAAATAATTAAATAATTAAATAATTAAATAATTAAATAATTAAATAATTAAATAATTAAATAATTAAATAATTAAATAATTAAATAATTAAATAATTAAATAATTAAATAATTAAATAATTAAATAATTAAATAATTAAATAATTAAATAATTAAATAATTAAATAATTAAATAATTAAATAATTAAATAATTAAATAATTAAATAATTAAATAATTAAATAATTAAATAATTAAATAATTAAATAATTAAATAATTAAATAATTAAATAATTAAATAATTAAATAATTAAATAATTAAATAATTAAATAATTAAATAATTAAATAATTAAATAATTAAATAATTAAATAATTAAATAATTAAATAATTAAATAATTAAATAATTAAATAATTAAATAATTAAATAATTAAATAATTAAATAATTAAATAATTAAATAATTAAATAATTAAATAATTAAATAATTAAATAATTAAATAATTAAATAATTAAATAATTAAATAATTAAATAATTAAATAATTAAATAATTAAATAATTAAATAATTAAATAATTAAATAATTAAATAATTAAATAATTAAATAATTAAATAATTAAATAATTAAATAATTAAATAATTAAATAATTAAATAATTAAATAATTAAATAATTAAATAATTAAATAATTAAATAATTAAATAATTAAATAATTAAATAATTAAATAATTAAATAATTAAATAATTAAATAATTAAATAATTAAATAATTAAATAATTAAATAATTAAATAATTAATAATTAAATAATTAAATAATTAAATAATTAAATAATTAAATAATTAAATAATTAAATAATTAAATAATTAAATAATTAAATAATTAAATAATTAAATAATTAAATAATTAAATAATTAAATAATTAAATAATTAAATAATTAAATAATTAAATAATTAAATAATTAAATAATTAAATAATTAAATAATTAAATAATTAAATAATTAAATAATTAAATAATTAAATAATTAAATAATTAAATAATTAAATAATTAAATAATTAAATAATTAAATAATTAAATAATTAAATAATTAAATAATTAAATAATTAAATAATTAAATAATTAAATAATTAAATAATTAAATAATTAAATAATTAAATAATTAAATAATTAAATAATTAAATAATTAAATAATTAAATAATTAAATAATTAAATAATTAAATAATTAAATAATTAAATAATTAAATAATTAAATAATTAAATAATTAAATAATTAAATAATTAAATAATTAAATAATTAAATAATTAAATAATTAAATAATTAAATAATTAAATAATTAAATAATTAAATAATTAAATAATTAAATAATTAAATAATTAAATAATTAAATAATTAAATAATTAAATAATTAAATAATTAAATAATTAAATAATTAAATAATTAAATAATTAAATAATTAAATAATTAAATAAATAAATAATAAATAACAAACAAGATCTCCTGCTGTGAAATCGCTGCCTGTGTAAGGCACTTTGCGTTTTCAATATCGTTTTAAATATCGAAATGGTTTTGAGATTGGATAGCGAATAACGTCTTTGTGTGCGCAGGCCTTAAAGTATAACATATTTTTAAAAGAATTCATTGGAGAATCGAATGGCATTATTTTTGAATTACTATCACCCTACACTCTACACCCTATAGACTCCAATAAATGGTCGGATCTGCACGAAAATAAGTATGTTTACTCACTATGATCTCCCAAAAAATGTATGATCAAAATAGTTGGGGTCCGATTTTCTTCAGACTCCATTTAAATATCTGTCTAATTTTTGATATATTCGTATATAATATCGAATACTGAACCGATTTAGATGTGGTTTTTCGCATTGAGATACAATTTTATTGGGAACATAGTGGGAATGGAACCGGAACGAAATGGAATTGTACCAGAATAAAATAGAATTGAAACAACATTTTGAAATGGATCGAAAAATTATCGATAATATATCAAAACATTCTCGATAAAATATCGAAAAAAAATATCAAAAAACGGTCGATAAAATATTGAAAAATTTTAGATACACTGAGAAAAAAAGTGCGCTTTAAAATTAAATGTGAACACTTTCAAAAATAATTTAAAGTGTCTCTCCCGTAAGGTTTATACACAAAGCAAACTAAATTTTTTTTGTAAAGTGAACACTTTTGATGTTAAAGTAAACTTCTTTAGTTTAAAAGTGTTTACTTTGTTTTAAACTAGACACTTTATATTTAAAAGTAAAAAACTTAAATTTTATTGTTATCACTTTTAAAAGAATAAGTAAAGTAAATGTATTTAATTTTAAATTGCAATTTTATCTGGACACTTTAAATATAAAATGTTTAAGTTAAAATTCAAAGCTTTTACTATTTAATTTAAAGTGTTAACGTAAACTTCTTTAGTTTAAAAGTGTTTACTTTATTTTAAACTAGATACTTTATATTTAAAAGTAAAAAACTTACATTTTATTGTTATCACTTTTAAAAGAATAAGTAAAATAAATGTATTTAATTTTAAATTGCAATTTTATCTGGACATTTTAAATATAAAATGTTTAAGTTAAAATTCAAAGCTTTTACTATTTAATTTAAAGTGTTCACATTGAAATTTTAACTCTTTTAAAAATTGTCTATGTTTTTGGGAGCGTGGGTTAAAATACCGCAGGAGCGGATTTTTTTGCGTTTTTTTTAAATGGTTTTTTTTTAAATTTTTTTGATTTTTTTGTTTTTTTTTAAAGATTTTTCAAATTTACATATGAAGTAAATACTTATTTCCAAAAAATATTTTGTTAAATTTCATCTATACAAAAAAACAAAGGCTATTAAGTAATTAGTTTGAGGTTTTTTAAACCATTTTTGTAAATTATAAAAATATTTAACAAAAAAAACTAATTAACACACAAAAATTACATATCATATAGTACTTATATGAAGTTAAAACATTTAGGGAATTCACAAGGGTCTCGTATCGGTCGTATTGTTGTACATATTGTCGTGAAAAAATACGATAGTTGTGAAAACGTTGTTGCTGTTTTCCATACAAAAAAAAAATACGATAATACAACTTTGCAACCTATGTTTCTATGACTCTCGTA
The DNA here is from genome assembly GCA_951394025.1 of Heteromyza rotundicornis. NCBI lineage: Eukaryota > Metazoa > Arthropoda > Insecta > Diptera > Heleomyzidae > Heteromyza > Heteromyza rotundicornis. Next base: position 40,792,449 of record OX596011.1, read on the forward strand.
TTGATTCTTCTTCTTATTTGAAAAGTAATTGGAGGGAATTGTTAAAATTTCTTTTAGGGACTATTTTTATTGCATACAACGTGCACGACTTGCCTAAAATATTGCAACAAAGAACGTGGAGACCTCCAAAACTCTTGCGACCATCAACTTTGGCCAGATGGCCACTTGCACTTACGGGCAGACGAAAGCCTGGTCCATGGGTTTCCGGAAGCATTTTGAATGCATTAAACGTGACCGACTTGCTGAAAATATTGAATCGAAGCACAGGTGAATCGCTATATTTCTTCCGATCCTTGATTTGGGCCGCATCAGCACCTCCACGAATGGTGGCACGCTTCCCGTGGCGAACGAATTTAGGTTAGGTTGAACATTTGCAATATAGTTTTTTCGCTCTCTTTTTCTCTCCTTCTCTGAAATGACAGTACAAGATTTTTTTCTGCAATGGGTGTGCTCACAACAATTGTATTTTGTCAAACACGATGATACGACAATACGACAATACGAGACCCTTGTGAATTCCCTAATTGTAAAATATTGCCCGCAGTAGTCAAACGTGCTAGAGGCTTTCGCAAAGCGCGTCATCATAACCCAAATGTCCTGGGTTCAAATATCGCCAGACCAAGTAAGTAAACAAAAATTTATATGAACTCTTTATTTCGGAAATATGTATAACTAGCTGGGCCTAAATAATTTTTTGTTGTTGCATTGTCTGCAATGTAATGGATGAATGGATGAAAGTAATTTTTAAATATATATGTTTAATTGGTGTTTATACTGTGGAGTTAATTTTGTACAATTTTATAGAGAGGAAAATTGATGTAGCGATTGGTATTGAAATAGGTTTTGATGCATGAATGAATGATTCGTATTGTATGTATGTATGTAGCGCAGTAAAGTATGTTTGGAAGATTATTGAAATTAAATTAAATGACATGTGGTATAAATGCCGTTCATTCGGCCGGTGCAAACGACTGGATTACGATCTTTGAGCTTTGATACGTAGCCGAATGCTCGCACAAAATGGTCCGGCAGTGTAAACACTTGAAAACGAACAAATCTGTAGATTCCGATGCTGGTGCGGGAGGGAATATTCAGTCAGTGTAAACGGTTGCACGAACGGAATTTCGTTTACGATTGGAGTTCGCGACAAAAGATGTGTTCGCTCCTACGGTCTAAGTGCACCTTCAAATTAAGAAAAAATAAGTACCTTTATCCCTTTTAGACAAAATTAAACCAAAAATTCCCTTATGAAGGGAAATTTTCCTAAAGTTGGCTGCACTGGTTGAGCGCCCCGTCTGTGAGGAGTGTTGCCACATTGAGAGACGTTCTGTTGTGTTTTTGTAAATTTTTCTTGTGGGAAGAAAGTGATTTATATAACTTGTTGGGACAATTTTGCAGTGCTTATTTGCCGAAAAGGCCAATTGCAGTGTGTGCATTTAAGTCAAGTTTAATTTAATTTTCATTCGCAATGGACGACTTCTCGTAATATTAATGGCGGTTTGTCTGCATTTAGGTCCCCATAAGCCAACGCGAAATTCCGCAGCCGGTACGGAACTTGAACAAAAATGTTGCTTGAATATGCGATACTGCGTTTTTTTAAAGAAAATTTATAAATAATTGTTTTTGTGAAATTTTTCAGCACGAAAAAATTTGTCCGAGCCGAATATCGCCTTGCAATTTTTGAGCAATTTTTGGGGAAATTTCGCGGCAGTGTGTGGGGAGCTTTAAGTTGGGTATTTGGAATGTAAATGGCCAATGCATTTAAGTGGAAATGAAGTACTGTGAAAGTGGGCGTAAAATCTGCACTGGGAGATTGGGGCAAATTATGGAATTGCGAATATGTAATACTCAATGAAAAGCCGTGTTATTTTGGCACTGCCTTAGGTTTTTTCCATTGTTGAAAAGTTACATGCAATCAAATGGAAATAACCTTAATTATTACTCCCTGCTGCATTTAATGTTGAAAATACACGAAGTTGTTGAAATTTGTGATCGGTACATCGACTTGAAATACTTTAGCAAACCGATTTCATACTTTGAAAGAAACCGAAAGGGTTTTTTAACCCGCAGATATGGTAACACTGCTTGGGTGGGGAAAAATTAAGTCCTAGGTGGCAACCAAGTTGATTGTGAATCATATGGTATTTGCTTTAAAAGATTCACAAATGTGAGAGAAATACGTATTTTCTAACTTGTGGGCGGTAAAAGTGGGCGTGTCAAAACCTATCCTATGTCACGACTCACGACCCCTAGAACACATATATAAATTTTGGTGAGAATCGGTGCTGCAGTTTTCGCGTCTACTGGTGACAAACATACACGTCTCTTTTATATATATAGATATAAAATAACCATCAGCAAATAAAACATTGAAATATCAATTATTTCATTTAAAATAAATAAAAAGAAGAAATGGAAATTTAATGAAAATAAACTAAAAGTGATTTAAAGCAGGGTTGGCAACCGAATCGAATAAAGGTTTCGGTTTCGGTTTTACTCCCACTTGCCAATCGGTTTTGGTTATCGGTTTCGCTCCTTGATTTTGAAAAGGTTTCGGTTGGTTGGAGCGATTAAAAAGGTTTCGGTTTAGGTTTTAAAAGGTTTCTAGATGGCCCAATGTTATGAAATTTCATATCAATTCAATATAAATCAAGGGTGCTGAATCTAACTACATTTACCGAATTTCCTTAGCTAATCGCATTTTCAAACAAATTTCTGCTTAAATTTCTAGTTTTTATACCCTACACAACGTTTGAAACGTCCATAAGGACGCATGTATGGTATGGATAAGTATATATATTCATGATCAGCATCGAAAACAGATATAGCCATATCCCCGTCTTTCTGTCACCATACAGGCTGGAATGTTTTTTTTTGAGACATCGATGTGAAACTTTGGGTTTAGGTTTTATCTCCGAATTGAGATCAAGTTCGAGAATCAGCTAAATCGGACAAAAAAGGCTGCCATATAAAACTACGAAAAAATTTTCCAAGTCTTTTCAAAAACCATAAAAATGCCTGCGCACACAGAGGCGTCATTCGTGCCGCAGGCGGTTTCGAAATTAATTTTGTCACAAATAATTGTATTTTTGAAAATATAGCGTTTTTTATACAGCCTGTTTCCATAGCAATACAATAAATAACAAACACAAAAAGCCAGTTTCAAAACCAATTCAGTTTGAAAATAAACCTTTTGACTGTTTCCATAGTAGTCTAATAAATAACAAACAAAATAGTCATTTTCAGAACCATTTCAGTCAGACTTTTTGATTGTTTCCATATCAATATAATAAAAAACAAACAAAATCTACTGCGGTGAAATCGCTGCCTGTGTGAGGCACTTTGCGTTCTCGAAGCTAGATTTTTTAAATATGGAAATGGTTCTGAAATTATATAGCGAATATCGCCTGTGTGCGCCGGCCTTATAAAAAGATTTATTGAACATTTAAAAAAAATATTTCCTATATTTTAAAAATATATGAAATAAATAAATGAAATACGATGAATTTTCTCTTAGGAAAAAAAACTTCAAGTCAATTTTGTGTACGAAAACCTTTTGAAAACCGATTAAAAACCCGTAACCTTTTCAATTGGTTTTGGTTGAACCCATTCAATCGGTTACGACGAATCGGTTTCGGTTTAGGTTTCGCTCCCTAAAATGAATCGGTTTTATTCGGTTTCGGTTACGGTTTCGGTTGCCAACCCTGATTTAAAGTAATCACTTAAAAGTGTTTACTTTAATAAAAAACAATTGAAAGTGTAAACTTTGAAATTAAACATTTTTCAATACAGCACGGAATCATACATGTAAACTTTTAAATTTAAAGTGCCTTGTACTGGGTTTAAAGTGAGTTTGAAGTTTTGGTTTTCTAAGTGTACGCACCTTTGATTTGGAATATTGAAACAAAGTTTGAATAACTTTAAAATATGTAGAATAAAATACTGATTGAAATCGATTTGGTCTCTGGAATCTTAAGATTCCGGTCAGAATAAGATCATTTTAAAAATTAGTCGTTTGATCCACATTTCTCGACCAACTCTTGACTGGAATATTTTGTCGAACATTTTAATATACGGAACTGGAACTTGTATTTCATGTCCCGAACGAAGTTCGATGTATTTTTTGACCCGACTTCCATTTAACTAATATCGTTTATGTACGAGTACCTACATCAATACACCTATAGCCCATTTTATTTAAATTTTTTCATTAATAATTTTTCCAAACCATTGAAATTAAATGAAACACATGAAATTTCCAAAAAATATCCTACTTTTCGAAGTATTTTCCTGAAAGCTTATCAACATTTTTTGGATGAAAAATTATGGTCCTTGGTAAATCTAAAATATAATATATTTATAAATTTTTTTCTAAAAAAATAGAATTTAATTGATTTTTTCCCATTATAAAAGTTATATTTTTGAAAAAATTGCCCGATCTGTTTCAAAAGTGGCTTAAATAATGCCAAAACTTTTAAGTTTGAAATTTCAATCCGATCCGATAACGGCAACCCGACCGGCAAAGGCCCTAAAGTTGGCTAAAACGGCTAACATGAAAAATCAAGAAAAATACGAGAAAAAAACCAAAATTAACCGTTTTTGGCAGAAGCCCTCCTGGAATTAATTAAAAAATAATGTCCTAAAAATTAAAAAAAAAATAATAATTAAAAAACTTTTTAAAATAATAAAAATACAAGAAAAAAACCAAAATTTTTGATTGCCCTGATAAATGGTTATTAACAATGCTGTTTAATAAAAAGATTTTGAGATTTTTTGGAGCATTATAACATTTATTGCTCTTCTGGTGGCATCATGGCGTTCTAATTGGCGTCTTTAAATTTTTTCATCACGTCTGGTTTTGGAGGAGTTTAGTATCAACTATTAAAAAAATGACAAGTTTCGAAATATTAATTAAGCTTTTACGAGATTTTTATTTTCACTCATAGTTTATGTAGTCGTTTATTGTTATGATTTTTCTTTAAAATAGGTTGGAAGTTTGCGATGTCAATTTCCAAAGATATGAACATTTGAAAAAAGTACTACAATTTTTGATTATATGGTTTTTTCTTTAAACTCAAATATAAAAAACCGTACGAGATAGAGCTATTCTGTGGACATCCAAAATCCTTTAAGAAGGAGTATGTAAAATTAAAAGGACTTGACAAATCTTTTTAGTTTTACACCCCATATGAAAATGGTGTTGTTTAGACTCAAAAATAAGACGAGATAGAGCCATTCTCTTTACGACATAGTGTTCAGCATCAAAAAAATCTTTAAGAATCAATTGGTTTGCTTTTTGGAGTACCACGTTCTATTTCACTGTAACTTAAAGTTATAATACACTCCTAACAAAATTAATTCCACTGAACTAAAACATTCAGAAAAAAACGTAAAAATATGAGTAATAGCTTGTTATGAAGATCGACGTTAGCACTAAACGATGACTTAAACATTTTTTAAAAAAAGATTAGTTTACTCTTGAGACATAACTGCATTTTGGCAATTCGATTAATTCTTAAGTCCTTGATCCTGAATGCTACTTTTGGTGTATCTATGGAGTATCAAAACTTTCAAATTTTGCAGGGTAGTGTTAATCCTACATTTTATTTTATATTTAACTTTTGATCTCTCTCTATATATATCGATACCTTACAGGCAAAACATCGTATCCAACAAAAAACCAATAGTTCAGGAGGCGAAAAAAACGTTTCACAGCCGTTCGGTTTTATTTTTTTTTTATATTTTTTCAAAAACAGCAATGAAAAGGCATTAGTTTAATAACTGCTTTGTCAAATTATAAAAACCGTGCGTATATCCTTAGGAATTGCACTTACTAGGGCTGTTACTTTCCTTCGAAGCCTTCGAAACTTCGAATACTTCGAAGTTCGAAGCTTCGAAGTTTTTCCGAAGACTTCGAATACTTCGAAGCTTCGAAGTTTTTTTTAGACGAAGCTTCGAAGTTTACACGAAGTTCTTCGTAGATAATGTGCTTCGAATATATCGAAGCTTCGAAGGTTAAAAAACTTCGAAGCTTCGAAGTCTTCGATTTTTACTTTAGAATAATATAAATGTACGACTAGTCTTTTTTGGGCGAATCAGGTCAAGATGAATCATGCCAGGTGGGATTACAGCTGCCACCAGGTGTGTCCTTGGACATTTTTTGGATGAATCATGTCAGGTGGGATTACAGCTGCCACTAGGCGCGTCTTTGGGACTTTTATGGGTGAATCATGTCAGTTGGGATTACGGAGCGGATATAAAACCCCACTTATCCGAACGTTTTGGTGCAAGGACGCACTTGGTGGCAGCTGTAATCCCACCTGACATGATTCAACCATAAAAGTCCCAAAGACGCACCTGGTGGCAGCTGTAATCCCACCTGACATGAATCATCCAAAAAATGGTGGTTGTAATCCCACCTAACATGAATCAACTTGGCCTAATTCGCCCAAAAAAGACTACTCGTACATTTATATTATTAAAAAAGAAATAATCGAAGACTTCGAAGCTTCGAAGTTTTTTAACCTTCGAAGCTTCGATATGTTCGAAGCACGTTATAACTTCGAAGCTTCGAAGTCTTCGAAGTCTTCGAAACTTCGAATAAAACTTCGAAGCTTCGAAGGCTTCGAAGTGCTGAAAATCACCAGCCCTAGCACTTACGATGTTTTTTCGATCACAGTTTTGAGCTGAAAATATGGAAATTGCGCTTACGATTTCGGTGCTTTGGTACAAAATATTGCAAAATGTAAGTTTATTATTGCCAAATTTTAGCTGGTTAATATCATAGCAACAATAAGGCGATTCATTTAAAGTGACAAACCTCTCGGAATCCGTGCAGTTGTGCAGATGTGCAGTCATAATATGAATTTGGAAATATTAGCGAGTAGCTCCTGTTTTTTTGGCCCTTTCCGTATGTCCGTCCTTCTTATTGGTAAGATCGGTCCATACTTTGGATTGATATTTTTATATCTTAGAAGGTGTTGGCATTGCAAATGAAATTTATCTATTACCTCGCCTAGCTGCCATACAAGTGAAAAATAATGTTTTGTAACACAAATAATATTTATAACATATTATGTTACCCAATTTCACTGAAACTAGGTATATGGGAGTTTTCGTCGTTGATTTCGAATTTCGAAGATGGTGGATTGGCTTTTATCGACTGAAACTTTTTTATTTTGTTTAAATTTTTTTTTAATTGGGAAGCGACGGTCAACTTTGCAACTTTGTTTCAAAGTTGACAATAGTTATTTTAAGTTTTTTAAACTTTATTTCAAAGTTGTTTTCATTAAGTTGAAAAAATGAAGGAGTAAATACGATCGTACTTGATTTTACTATGTGTTTTTTTCTGAGTATACTATTATATTTTGATCCGCGAAAATTTTTGTTTTTCGGCCCACCCTAGTATCTATAGATACACCTCCTAGTGTACTTTAAGAGTACATGAACTGTATTAATTCGCACAAGTAAGGAAACAAGTGGTTTTTAGAGTCAAACTTTGCATTTTCATTAATTTCAAAAATTTATCGTAACCAACATTTTTACATTTGCAGTTACGATAAAAATGTTTTTTTGCATTTCTGACGAATAAATGCAATAATTTTATAAACTGAGTTTGCAGATACATGACGGAGCATATTAAGATGACAAAAATGAAATAAAACATTTTCGGAAAAACTGTTGGTTACGATGTTTTGCCTGTAAGGTATCGATATATAAACACATATATATGTATGCAATGTGAAATAATACAAATTTTGTTCTTTTTATGATACCCAAACCGTTTTTTCTTCACAAATCTAGCATTTAACCATTTTGACGTTTTTTCAAAGCCAAATTGACGTTTTTCTGTCAGCATCACCTGTCAACACTGGTTGTAATGTTTAAAAATTGTCCAAAAAAGCGTGTTTAAAATGACTGAAGACACCTTTTGAAAACAATGCAGAAAGAAGAACAAACCGATTAGAAAAATTGTTTTTGGGACTACTTAATGGATCAAAAGAGCGAGATGTAATGAAAATATTGCAATAAAGATGGCGTGGACCACTATCATTCTTCCGGGCGTCGGTTATGACCAGATGACCACCTCAACAAGGATGCCGCGCCAAGCATCTTTTGGAAGTATTTTTATTAGGTTTTATTAGGTTTTTTTGTTACTCCATTCCCCTTTCGCGTTGGAAAGGATAGGAGGTCTCAAATGAGAATTATTTGGCCAATTTCAAGCAATTATAACACCATCACCAATTTTTTTCCTTTATGGAATTTTGTTTCAAAATACTTGAATACTGCTTACAACGCATATGCAACAAAACGCATCTAACCTCACTTTTTCATTTTTAGAAAAACACAAGAAACAAGATCTGACGCGTGCAATAGCGATGGCGTCCCAAACAGTAATGTTGGAAGTATTTTGAATACATTTATTTTGAAAGTGTCGAAAATATTAAAATAAAGATGAACCACATAATTTGTTCCGACTGTTTATTTGTCCCATATCTTAGACTCCGCGAATGGTCCCAAGCAAAAGAAAAAATAAAAAGTAAACAACTTTTTCACAGTCATGAAACCCAATGTGGGTTTCAGCCAATGCGAACACTTTGGTTTTCGTTTGAAACGGCCCGTGCTCAAAAATTAAAAAAAATACCATAGAAATGTTGGAATTTGATAGAAAAACGGATTCTAAAATGTACCACTTCCAAGTTTCAAATTTAAATGACGATAAAGACCTATACCAATTTAAACGTTAGAAAGGTATTTCAATAATCTTTAATACACTGTTAAAATTTTTCCGTTACCTTCTAAACTTTTTATGTTACAAGTATTTTTATATTTTTTTGGTACTTAGTAAGTTAATTTCAGGGAAAAAAGCGTTATTAAGGCCTGGTTTAGTTTAAAGCTTGATTAATTTCCTTTAATTTGGCTTTATGGTTGTCATACTTATTTCATCTGACAATCTATTTAAATTTAATTTAAAAAAAACACAAAATTTTCTTTGAAATTTTAGTATCAAATTTCATATGTAATACCGGTTTAATCAAAAAGGAAATAACATATATCAACTCATTATTGACCGATTTAAAAAATGTTTGTGATTCCGTGCATTAGTTGCTGAGATATTTAACAGTACCTTAATAACCTTCTGTGAGGGATTATAACCTTCAAGTATGTCCAACAGCGGCTACGCTTTCGACAGTACTTCTGCATTCAAGGCCCTTCTGTGTGGCCGGGCTTTGGCCGGTTCTCAGGGATTATAACCCTCAAGTATGTCCAACAGCGGCTACGCTATCAACAGTAACTAAAAAATCGCGCGATTTTTTGTGAAAATTGTTCAAGCTTAGAGGGATGTATTTGTACTTGTTTCAGTTAGGGCTTTCGAGATACGGGATATTTTTTCCTAAATCCCGGGATTTTCGGGACTACATTTTAAATGAATTAGTCCATAAAAAAAGTTTAATACAAGAAAAATACAACTTTTTATCACTCATAAAATATAAAAAAAATCGTGTAAGCAGAAAAATAGTTTTTGACAACATTTGGACAACCCCAAAATGAAAAAAAAAGTTAGTTAGAAAACACAAAACTTAAAAATTTTTAATTTATTAAAAAAAATTACATATAAAATTGTTTGTGCTTGAAATTTTTTCTTTAAGAAAAAATAAATTTATATTTATTTCAGAAGAAAATTGATATTTTCAGTCTTAGCGAACGCACAAAAAAGAATTTCTTAATAAAAATAATTAAATAAAACTGAAACCTTTTTCAAGCATATTTTGAATTGGATTGTGCCTTTCCTAAAGAAACGGAAACTCAAATACTGAAAATAAAAAAATGCCTTTAATAAATTGAAATTAATGTTTATGTTTATTTATTTAAGCTAAAACTATCAGTTTTGCAATAAAACCTATAAAAAAACATTTTTTTATTTTTTTTAAAATGCATTTTGGTTGTGATAATATCAAATCCCGAAAAATCCCGAAAAATCCTGGGATTGCAATTTTCAGTCCCGAAAATCCCGGGATTGCGAAACGCCTTCGGGATTGAAAACCCTAGTTTCAGTGTTCCACATTAGAGCAAAAACAATATTACAACGACATTACAACAACAATTACAACAACTGTACTTAAATACTATTTGAAGATCAACATTGCAAGAATCATTTTATTTTGTATTGTTTGAGAATTAATGGAAAAAAGACCGATGAACACACCTTTCAAAATGCCACCATCACAAAAGTCAGTGAAGAAAAAATCAAAATAGTGCGATTTTGTATGGGAAAAGTTGACATTATGTCCAAATAAAACGGTATTAATGTCATTTGACATTATTACCATTGACATTATGTCATCCCTCCTTAAATTTGTTCTTAGCTTCAATAATTTTTTACAACAAAAAAAATTTAAGTTTATTTTTCTTTTTGTAGACATTAAGGCATTCAATCCCGAAGTGTTTTTGAAAATCCCGGGATTTCGGGATTTGAAATTACAATCCCGGGATTTGTTCGGGATTTTCCAATTAAATACAATAATTAATATAAAATTAAAGAAAAAATTGTTGCAACAATATTTTAAGTTTAATTTCATTTTAATTCGACAAAGAAATAATATTTATTAAATATAGCATTAAACAAAACAAATATTATTTAAAATAAATAAGTCGAACAAAAAGTAATTCTTTTTAAATTACATTGATCGAACAATTTTTTTTTGCCACCTGAATCTGAATATTATCATAAAATTCAGCCAGCTCCATTTCATTCTACACACGAAAAAGTTACTGTCAGTAGTTTTAGTATTATGACTAGAACGGATACACGAATTGTTGTTTAAAACATATATCTTTTTTGTAAAAATTTTTTTAAATTCACAAAATTTTATTCAGATTGATAAAAATTGTTTGTTAACCGTTATTGACAAAAATGTTGTCAATTTTTGTGTGTGTGTAGCACTAAATCTGCAAAAGTGGGTTTTTTTAATTTACCAATTAGATTGGATGTAAATGCACGGCTGTATTTTTGTAGAAAACCGTCAAAAATATCTTAAACAATGCATAAAAAACGCCTTTTTTGTATCCCTGGATTCCGGACTGAAAATCCCGGGTTTCCGGGATTGAGAAAACGTCCGGGATTTCGGGATCCCGGGATTGAATGCCTTAGTAGTAAGGCATTCAATCCCGGGATCCCGAATCCCGAAATCCCGGGATCCCGGAAGATTTCTCAATCCCGGAAACCCGGGATTTTCAGTCCGGAATCCCGGGATTCAAAAATGCATTTTTTTATGCATTGTTTAAGATATTTTTGACGTTTTTCCACAAAAATACTTTCGTAGATTTACTTTCAATCTAATTGGTAAATTAAAAAAACCCACTTTTGTAGATTTAGTGCTACAAACACACAAAAATTTACAAGATTTTTGTCAATAACGGTTAACAAACAATTTTAATCGATCTGAATAAAATTTTTTCAATTTAAACAATTTTTTTTTTTTTAAAAAGATATATGTTAAAATTATTTTGTTGACCGTATATTGAAAACTTTACGAATTGGATAAATGGTTTTGTGTGTGTTTTACTTATGAACGGACACCAATTTTAATAGTTTTAAACAACAATTGGTGTATCCGTTCCCGCTATGATACTAAAACTAATGAAAGTAAGTTTTTCGTGTTTAGCATGAAATGGAGCTCGCAGAATTTTATGATTATATTCCGATTCAACGTGGCAAAAAAAAAATTTGTTCGATCAATCTAATTTAAAAAGAATTACTTTTTGTTTATTTAAATATCATTTGTTTTGTTTAACGTAATATTTATTAAATATGTTTTCTTTGTCGAATTAAACTTAAAATATTGTTGCAACAATTTTTTCTTTAATTTTATATTAACTATTGTATTTAATTGGAAAATCCCGAAAATCCCGAACAAATCCCGGGATCCCGGGATTGTGATTTCAAATCCCGAAATCCCGGGATTTTCAAAAAACACTTCGGGATTGAATGCCTTACTTAGTAGACATGTTGTAGGAAGTGCTGAACACTTCTTTTTTTAATTAAAATATTTTGAAATATTTTCATAATCCCAAATACCTCGCTTGGGATTATGACCCTTTGATGCTAAGTCCCGGCACCGTTACAAACGTTGTATCATCGGTAAATGTGGGGGTATACAAATGACAACTAAATTTTTTGTTTTCAGATTCAAAAGAATTTGAAACAAAGTGTTTTTCTTTCTTAAATTAAATTTAAATAGGTTTTCAGAGGAAATAGGTATACAAACATATAGCCAAATTAAAGGGAATTAATCAAGCTTTAATATGGTTGCAACTAAACCGGGCCTTAATATCGCTTTTTTACATGAAATTAACCCATTAAGTACCAAAAAAATATAAAAATACTTGTAACATAAAAAGTTTAGAATTTAACATAAAAATTTTATTAAAGATTATTGAAATACCTTTCCTATGAGCCCATGAACGTTTAAATCGGTTGTATAAGTCAAAAGTTATCATCATTTTAATTTTAAACTTTGAAGTGGTACTGCACACCCCAGTGTGATTTCCCGAAAACGAAAATTTCAGAATCCGTTTTTCTATCAAATTCTAACATTTCTATGGTATTTTTTTTTATTTTTGAGCACGGGCCGGAATACTGTACTTTAGCCAAATTCGTTTTTCGCTCAATCAGAACGCACTATAAGATATTTGGATTCCGATTTTCGTTTTCGAGTAAATCTGCGAAAGTTTGAGAAATGGTTCAAAGTCGTATTTAATTGTCATTTGAAACACCCTGCTTTTGTAACGTTGCTAACTGGACGAAGGCACGGAATAGACAGCACTAAGTTTTAGTGCAGCTGAATTTTACCATGAATATGCGCCATGGTTTAGCGACGATTTATCGAAAATTTTAACGTAAAAAACCAACCACAAGTCTAGCGAACAAAAGCAGCGGATAAAAACCTAAACAGAGTTATCCAATTTTTGAAACAAACCTCTTGTTGGGGAACGAACATAACAATGGTGTTTATTGGGGTAGACGTTTTTTCTCTTATCACGTTGATGTTATTGCAAGTGCTGGAAAGAAACTATAAAAAGGTTGAAAGTGATGTACATTTGGTATTTGCAATGTATATAAATACTTTTGAAATACGCCATATTGATGAATGACACCGCAACATTTTATATATATTTTTTTTACAGATATAAAAATTAGAAGTTAATTACTAAATAATATAGCCGCTTATTTTCTTGCAACTACCGGCCAAATTTCAGAGCCGTTTCGGCTCCGGCGATTAGTTATCAATTTTTGGAATTTAGCCGCCGCCGTCATAATCATCAGCTGAAACGGCGGTGGGAGGTGTGGCTCCAGTATGACCAGAGTGGAATATAACAGGGCTGTCAGCCGAAAATTTAGTTTCAGTCCCACCTAGAAACCCCTCGGAAACGATTCAGTTGTGCACATGAGCAGTCAAAATATATGAAATTTGACATTTCGTTCAGAGTTGGCAACCGAAACCGAATGAAACCGATTCATTTTAGGGAGCGAAACCGAAACCTAAACCGATTCGTCGTAACCGATTGAATGGGTTCAACCAAAACCAATTGAAAAGGTTACGGGTTTTTAATCGGTTTTAAAAGGTTTTCGTACACAAAATTGACTTGAAGTTTTTTTTCCTAAGAGAAAATTCATCGTATTTCATTTATTTCATATATTTTTAAAATATAGGAAATATTTTTTTTAAATATTCAATAAATTTTTTTATAAGGCCGGCGCACACAGAGGCGATATTCGCTATATAATTTCAGAACCATTTCCATACTTAAAAAATTTAGCTTCGAAAACGCAAAGTGCCTCACACAGGCAGCGATTTCCCCGCAGTAGATTTTGTTTGTTATTTATTATATTGCTATGGAAACAATCAAAAAGTCTGACTGAAATGGTTCTGAAAATGACTATTTTGTTTGTTATTTATTAGACTACTATGGGAACAGTCAAAAGGTTTATTTTCAAACTGATTCGAATTGATTTTGAAACTGGCTTTTTGTGTTTGTTATTTATTGTATTGCTATGGAAACAGGCTGTATAAAAAACGCTATATTTTCAAAAATACAATTATTTGTGACAAAATTAATTTCGAAACCGCATGCGGCACGAACAACGCCTCTGTGTGCGCAGGAATTTTTATGATTTTTGAAAAGACTTGGAAAATGTTCGTTTTTTTTTCGTAGTTTTATATGGCAGCCTTTTTTGTCCGATTTAGCTGATTCTCGAACTTGATCTCAATTCGGAGATAAAAACGTAAACCCAAAGTTTCACATCGATGTCTCAAAAAAAAAAACATTCCAGCCTGTATGGTGACAGAAAGACGGGGATATGGCTAAATCTGTTTTCGATGCTGATCATGAATATATATATACTTATCCATACCGGACAAGCGTCCATATGGACGTTTCAAACGTTGTGTAGGGTATACAAACTAAAAATTTAAGCAGAAATTTGTTTGAAAATGCGATTAGATAGCACCCTTGATTTATATTGAATTGATATAAAATTTCCTAATATTGGGTCATCTAGAAACCTTTTAAAACCTAAACCGAAACCTTTTCAATCGCTCCAACCAACCGAAACCTTTTCAAAATCAAGGAGCGAAACCGATAACCAAAACCGATTGGCAAGTGGGAGTAAACCGAAACCTTTATTCGATTCGGTTGCCAACCCTGCTTTCTTTTAAGCAACAGCGCATTTCAAGGAGTTTCCCACTTTAAATGTATACCCTTATTAACATGGTTTGCAACTTTCGAAGAGCTCACACCCGGAGATTCCAAAAACACATTTTTTTTTTGGGACCTTTGAAATCAATAGGAAATTGAACACCCTGATAAAAAATCTTGTTAAATTAACCAAAATTCAATCAATTTTGTAGATAACATTTTTCAAAATGATCGGTTGTCGTATTTGTATTCGTTTACGTTAATTTTATTTCGTAATTTACTCACCATTCTATCGTAAATTTCCAAAATTATCATATCGAAATAATGAAATAATCACTACTTTAAAGTCAATTTTGTCACTTAGATATTCCAAAAATACTTAATGTTATCCCATACATTTTTAAATTATAGTTGTTCTGTGTGCAATTTAATATGAATATGACTCAATGGTGTCGAAAAAAATGAATATATTTCTGAAAGTGAACAAGGTATTACGGGTTTTGAAATGGCCCCAAACTAATAAAAATGTTGTATAAACTAAGGGTTCTGTTAGGCTAAAATGTTGGAGATTTGCCTCAAATAGACTGCCTTTCATGGTTATCCAGTCCTTCCTTTGTGAACATCGAATCCGAAAATGTTGGGTCATTTTTAATACTCTTGGATATTATAAAAAAATACAAAAATCTACAGTGCGATACGGAAAACAATATATGTGCTTAAAAAACGCATTTTCCCCCGATTCGCGAAAGCACGAAGTGCAGTGTAGTAGCTGATTATTTAAAATTACCAATTGTTTGAGTAAATTGAGACTCCAAACAAAAATAAAACGAAAGTGACGTTTATTGCTATATTTCCCTCGAAAAATTAAACAAACCAAAAAAAAAACCTAAAAGCTTTTAGATCGAATCTAGAGTATCAGGGACACAATCGAATCTCTGCTTTTGTTATACGTTTACGCCCTCTTGCGATCACAAGCTACGGCGCTGGCTATCATAGAAAAACCAAGCTCAATCATAACCCAGTGAGCCAAAGCCACCATGAATCACTCACCTAGACTTGATGACACTAATTCAAACGTAGTTATAAACGATTCCAATATGGAGAATCAGCTGCAAACACAACAATTACAAGAACAAGCACTGTTACAACAACAGCAATTATCTTTTAATTAACTTTTATCAAAACTCTTTTTTAAAAATCCTACGCGATAATTAAAATCCCTAATTTCCCGGTAGCTCAATCGCGACCCGTGGGATTGGGGCCGACCCTCGCGGTATGGTATCCCCGGCCGAACGAACAACACGAACGCGTGAAAACTCGATAACTAAACTTTTTAAAAACCTACACCGAAACTGCCGCACTATATATATAGGTATATATATATATATATATATATATAGGTATATATATATATATATATATAGGTATATATATATATATTTATATAGGTATATATATATATATATATATAACAAGAAACTGAACCTTTCCCGACACAAAGAAAATAATACCGAACACAAACGGAACCCTTTTCAAAATTGTCACAAAACGACAAATGACCGAAAGAAATTATTTATACACAAAAAATTATATTTTTTAAAACGCAATTGATTTGCGGGATTTGACCAACCTGTCTGAAATCCCTCGCACGATTCTTTGCAGAATCTATTCACCAGCTGGACTTCGATAAAATTCGATGTCCAGCAACAACTTGGCTCAGATGCGGTACGACACAAACAAAAAAAGAAACAAGGAAGAGGGGGAAACGGCCAAACAAATTCCAAACAAACTACTTGAAATTCCCAGGACGGAAACACTTCACCAAAACAAATCACGACCGAACACAACCTGTCTAACTCTATTCAATTTCTCAAATTCAAAACACTAAATTTCCGACTGCCACAAATAAAATAAAGCAAAAAACACCAGCGGGCAAAACTAAACCAGCGCGCAAAAATACTCCCTTTGGAACACATGTCCTCCAGCTACAACCCGACGATGGCAACCGCTCCACCTCACCACTCCAAAAATACAATTTAGCAAAAAAAGAAAGAAAATTATCAAAATTTTCCAAACAAATTATTTAAGATCAAATTAACATTACTGTTTGGGACGCCATCGCGATTGCACGCGTCGAATCGCGCTTCTTATGTTTTTCTAAAAATTAAAAAGTGAGGTTGGATACGTTTTGTTGCATATGCGTTCTAGGCAGTAATGAAGTACTTTGAAACAAACTTCCATAAAGGAAAATAATTAGTGATGGCGTTATAATTTGCTTGCAAATTGGCCAAATAATTCTCGTTTGAGATCTCTTATCCTTTCCGTTAAGAAAGGGGGATAGAGTAACTAAAAACCCTAACAAAAATCAAATTAAATATCTAAAACTTTATCACTTTTCTTCTTCCCTGCTCAAAAAGAACTCAAGAACCTGTCTATATGGACGCATATATGGCGCTCACTTTCCATTTCTCCCCCCCCCCCCCCACACATGAGCGCTACCTACGCAGAAGCCAGTATTCGCAGTCGGGGCTGTACCCACACCTATATGTGAAAGATCTTCTCAGATTTTCTAGGGTGTGTTTGGCAAATTTACATATACACCCCCGCACCCACCAAAATGAAAATAATCTCTTTGGCGGCACTCATGTCTGTATAGGCGAAAGCATAAATGTCGACAGGTTCCCCTCCCTCAAACAGGTTCAAAGAGTACAAAAGCTCTAGTCCAGGTTTTGGCATTTTACTATTGTAATGGCGAGGCTGGCAATACCTTCATCGGATCGCCGCCGCTCACTTAGCTAACTTAACGAAAGCAAAAGCGAAAGAAAGGAAAAGAAAGCAAGAGAACTTTGACATCTCAAACAAAATATTCAGTTTTCTTCTTCCGCGCGCCGGCCGCATTTAACCCGCGAGTGCCGCGTTTTGCTTAACAAATTAAGCAAAACAAATATATTTAAAAAAATAACAATCAATAAAATTGTGCAGTGCGTTTCCTCGGTCAGTGCGTGTGTGATTTTGTTCCTCCGATTTTGTTCGCCCGTCGCCCCGAACAAAAGGGAAACATAAAAAAACAAAACAAACAAAAAAACAAAACAACAACAACTGTGCCACGAATTTATACCGCGACAACCCCACCTCCGCGAAAGTAGCTTGGTCTCCTGAGACCAACTTTCGAATCTAACCGGAGAAAAATCACCCTGAGTCGATGTGCAGCCTAAGGTCCTGCGCATGCCATGTCCCCTTTTCTCGTCCGTCTTCGCCTTCCAAAACATATGTCCACGGAGACACCCCCTTTTTAACCCTAAACGGTCCAACAAATTTCGGAGCTAACTTCGCTGCAAAATAGTTTGCAGCATCGGACAAAACAAAATTACGTCTCCATACTAACTCGTGTGGTAAATACTGTACATCTCTACGTCTGAGATTGTACGTCTTTGCTGTCTTGGCACTTGCCATTTCTAACATTTTCCGTATGTCTTACCCCTCAAGTCTGCCATTAACTTGGCCCGGTCCACACTACTACTGTCCGGTTGGTCCCTCTCGTCTATAATCTCTATCACCCCTGATCGCCATATTTCTGCCAAAATTCACGAAGTATGGAGACGCTCCCAAAACCTCATGCTGCCTTCATTTTTGGCCAATAATATTTCTCAACTACCCTTGCGTATGTTTTCCTATCGCCCATGTGCCCCGATAATGGATTATCGTGACACTTGAATAAAATACTGCGCCTATCACTCCTGCCCACAACTCTCTTCCACTCGTACCCAGCGCTAAACAAACTATTTGTCCCTGCCTTTATGTGTTTATATAACACCCCATTTTCAATTCTCCAAGCTGGATAATCGAGTATTTTATCCTCCACTTTCCGAATCATGCTCTCAGCTATGGATTTTCTACACGCCCATCTACCTCCCCTACGACTGGGACACTTCTGGAAAGCATGTCGGGCACAACATCATCTTTCCCTTTCCGATGAATGATTTCATAATCATACTGCTGGAGCTTTAAAGCCCACCTAGCCAACCTACCGCAAGGATCTTTCAAATTGTTGAGCCATACCAACGAATAATGGTCGGTCACCACTGTGAACCTAACCCCTTCGATGTATGGCCTCAAGTTCTCAACTGCCCACAAAACAGTCAAACACTCCTTCTTGGTAGTGGAATAATTCCTCTCGCACCTACTCAACGCCCTGCTCAAATATGAAATGACCTTCTCCCCTTCATCAAACTGCTGTGTCAAAACGGCACCTATTCCAAAATCGGAAGCATCAGTTTGAACTACGAAAGGTCGTTCGAAATCGGGACAGCTCTGGACCGGCGCCGTCACTAGACGCTCCTTGGCCTTCAAAAAGCTGTCCTCACACTCCGGCGACCATCTAAACCTGTTCTTCTTGTTTAGAAGATCAGTTAGAGGTTTAACCAAATCTGCGAAATTCGAAACAAACCTACGATACCAAGAAATGGTGCCAACAAACGACCGGACTTCCCTTACATTTTTGGGCGCTGGAATTTTCAGCATTGCCACAACTTTTACGGGGTCAACATGCAAGCCCTGTCGATCAACAACATAACCTAGATACCGTAGCGAAGAAAGACAAAAATTACATTTTTCCCTATTCAATCTAAGCCCTGCCGAATAAATCCTTCTCAGGACCTCCTTGAGAACCTCAACATGCTTGTCAAATGTATTTGTAACAATAATAATATCGTCCAAATACACGAAAACATGGGGTTCCAAGTCAGCCCCAAGGACCTCATCTATAAATCTATGCCAAGTTGCAGGCGCATTGTGCAGGCCATAAGGCATGCGCTTGAACTGGTAGATCCCCCTACCCGGAACTATAAATGCCGTGCAGGCCCTAGACTCTTTCTCTACTGGGATCTGCCAATAAGCGGATTTTATATCCAAACTAGAGAGATATTTGGCGTCCTTTAGCTTATCTAAAGTAGCCGAAATATAAGGGAGGGGGGTAACTATCACGATCCGTGTTTTTATTTAATGTCCTATAATCCACGCAAAACCTATAACTTTCATCCTTGTCCTATAATCCACGCAAAACCTATAACTTTCATCCTTTTTCCTTATCATCACAACCGGTGATGCCCAAGGGCTGTGAGAAATCTCAATCATACCCTTATCTAACATATCTTCTATCTCTTCATCTATGCGCCTCTGAACAGCGAGTGATACCGGATAGTATCGCTGCTTGACTGGTTCCACATTTGGCTTTATACGAATCCGATGTTAGACCAAATGTGTACAACCAAGTCCCTCAGGCATAGCTCTAAAAACTTCAACGACTAACTCCTCAAGAACCGATTTTTCCCTAGTTGACAACGAAGACCTATCAACTACCGCCGCTACTGACGAGACCTCGACTTGGTCGGAAAACCTCCATTGATTGTTGTCCAAATCGGGCACTACACCGGCCTTAGACCAAAAATCCACTCCAAGAAACAATGATTGGGTAAAATCCGGTATTACGAGGCATTCAACGAGGACCGACTTGCCCTCTACCTCGAAAGGGACCGAAACTACCCCCCTAACCGGAACTTGTTCACCATCAGCAAGCGCAACCTTGCTGAAAATTTTAACACCTAAATATGGCCTATTATCCAATTCTCTACCTAACAACGTAAAACTCAGAATCGGGGGCAATCACGCTTCATAAAGCCAGGCCGCTCGCAGACGCGGCAAATAACCGCCTTTCGGCAGTCCAAACTTCTTGCAGTTAATGCCCAAACTTCTTGCAGATAAAGCACCTGAACGGACGCCTAACCCGTTGAGGTGCCCTAATTCTCCGCTCCAATCTAAGATTGCGCAGCGGAGCCCTGACTGCAACCACTTCCGGCTCGGCCGAAACGTATGCCAAGTCTGGCTCCAGCAAGTCCTTGGACCGGCTGCTGGGCGGCGGCACGAATGCTTCCACATTCGCCCGCACAGCCTCCAGTTTCCGACCCAAGGAAACCAACTCCGAGTCTGATAAAAAGGACACAAATTAGCCCTGACCAAACCCAACATACGCTTCTCAGGCAAGGACTCGGACAGACGACGGAACAGACCCCTCATAAATGCAACATAAATGCCTATGGACTCAGCCCCAGCTTGAGTCCTTTTCCTAATTTCGTCTAACAAGAGGTCATCATAATTATGGGGCAGAAACTCTAACTTCAGCTGAACGACCAATTCTCGCCAGCTGGAAACATACCTTCGGGCATCACGGAACCAAATCAAAGCCCTATCCGAAAATAAATCTACCGCCCCTCTAAACAACTGGTCCTCACTGACCCCACGAGCGCCACAAAGCTCGTCTACTCGCTCCAGGAAGGCATGCAGAGATATATCCTTTCTCTGACCGTCGATAGCACTCTCACCGGAAAAATTCAAAAAAAAAAAGCTAAATAAATAAAAAGACAAATTAGTAAACTATAAAAAAAAATGAAATAATACAACCAACAAAAAAAAAGCACAAAAAAAAGCAAAAAAATATTTATAAAAACAACGAAAAATAAAAAAAAATTAAAATAATTAAAACCAAAATATTTTTACAAAAAAACTTTAAACAAAATAGCCTCACGTTGGGCGCCAGCTTATCGCGCTATTTTTATCTAAACTTTTATCAAAACTCTTTTTTAAAAATCCTACGCGATAATTAAAGTCCCTAATTTCCCGGTAGCTCAACCGCGACGCGTGGGATTGGGGCCGACCCTCGCGGTATGGTATCCCCGGCCGAACGAACAACACGAACGCGTGAAAACTCGATAACTAAACTTTTTAAAAACCTACACCGAAACTGCCGCACTATATATATAGGTATATATATATATGAAAAGAAACTGAACCTTTCCCGACACAAAGAAAATAATACCGAACACAAACGGAACCCTTTTCAAAATTGTCACAAAACGACAAATGACCGAAAGAAATTATTTATACACAAAAAATTATATTTTTTAAAACGCAATTGATTTGCGGGATTTGACCAACCTGTCTGAAATCCCTCGCACGATTCTTTGCAGAATCTATTCACCAGCTGGACTTCGATAAAATTCGATGTCCAGCAACAACTTGGCTCAGATGCGGTACGACACAAACAAAAAAAGAAACAAGGAAGAGGGGGAAACGGCCAAACAAATTCCAAACAAACTACTTGAAATTCCCAGGACGGAAACACTTCACCAAAACAAATCACGACCGAACACAACCTGTCTAACTCTATTCAATTTCTCAAATTCAAAACACTAAATTTCCGACTGCCACAAATAAAATAAAGCAAAAAACACCAGCGGGCAAAACTAAACCAGCGCGCAAAAATACTCCCTTTGGAACACATGTCCTCCAGCTACAACCCGACGATGGCAACCGCTCCACCTCACCACTCCAAAAATACAATTTAGCAAAAAAAGAAAGAAAATTATCAAAATTTTCCAAACAAATTATTTAAGATCAAATTAACATTACTGTTTGGGACGCCATCGCGATTGCACGCGTCGAATCGCGCTTCTTATGTTTTTCTAAAAATTAAAAAGTGAGGTTGGATACGTTTTGTTGCATATGCGTTCTAGGCAGTAATGAAGTACTTTGAAACAAACTTCCATAAAGGAAAATAATTAGTGATGGCGTTATAATTTGCTTGCAAATTGGCCAAATAATTCTCGTTTGAGATCTCTTATCCTTTCCGTTAAGAAAGGGGGATAGAGTAACTAAAAACCCTAACAAAAATCAAATTAAATATCTAAAACTTTATCACTTTTCTTCTTCCCTGCTCAAAAAGAACTCAAGAACCTGTCTATATGGACGCATATATGGCGCTCACTTTCCATTTCTCCCCCCCCCCCCACACATGAGCGCTACCTACGCAGAAGCCAGTATTCGCAGTCGGGGCTGTACCCACACCTATATGTGAAAGATCTTCTCAGATTTTCTAGGGTGTGTTTGGCAAATTTACATATACACCCCCGCACCCACCAAAATGAAAATACTCTCTTTGGCGGCACTCATGTCTGTATAGGCGAAAGCATAAATGTCGACAGGTTCCCCTCCCTCAAACAGGTTCAAAGAGTACAAAAGCTCTAGTCCAGGATTTGGCATTTTACTATTGTAATGGCGAGGCTGGCAATACCTTCATCGGATCGCCGCCGCTCACTTAGCTAACTTAACGAAAGCAAAAGCGAAAGAAAGGAAAAGAAAGCAAGAGAACTTTGACATCTCAAACAAAATATTCAGTTTTCTTCTTCCGCGCGCCGGCCGCATTTAACCCGCGAGTGCCGAATTCGTTTTGCTTAACAAATTAAGCAAAACGAATATATTTAAAAAAATAACAATCAATAAAATTGTGCAGTGCGTTTCCTCGGTCAGTGCGTGTGTGATTTTGTTCCTCCGATTTTGTTCGCCCGTCGCCCCGAACAAAAGGGAAACATAAAAAAACAAAACAAACAAAAAAACAAAACAACAACAACTGTGCCACGAATTTATACCGCGACAACCCCACCTCCGCGAAAGTAGCTTGGTCTCCTGAGACCAACTTTCGAATCTAACCGGAGAAAAATCACCCTGAGTCGATGTGCAGCCTAAGGTCCTGCGCATGCCATGTCCCCTTTTCTCGTCCGTCTTCGCCTTCCAAAACATATGTCCACGGAGACACCCCCTTTTTAACCCTAAACGGTCCAACAAATTTCGGAGCTAACTTCGCTGCAAAATAGTTTGCAGCATCGGACAAAACAAAATTACGTCTCCATACTAACTCGTGTGGTAAATACTGTACATCTCTACGTCTGAGATTGTACGTCTTTGCTGTCTTGGCACTTGCCATTTCTAACATTTTCCGTATGTCTTACCCCTCAAGTCTGCCATTAACTTGGCCCGGTCCACACTACTACTGTCCGGTTGGTCCCTCTCGTCTATAATCTCTATCACCCCTGATCGCCATATTTCTGCCAAAATTCACGAAGTATGGAGACGCTCCCAAAACCTCATGCTGCCTTCATTTTTGGCCAATAATATTTCTCAACTACCCTTGCGTATGTTTTCCTATCGCCCATGTGCCCCGATAATGGATTATCGTGACACTTGAATAAAATACTGCGCCTATCACTCCTGCCCACAACTCTCTTCCACTCGTACCCAGCGCTAAACAAACTATTTGTCCCTGCCTTTATGTGTTTATATAACACCCCATTTTCAATTCTCCAAGCTGGATAATCGAGTATTTTATCCTCCACTTTCCGAATCATGCTCTCAGCTATGGATTTTCTACACGCCCATCTACCTCCCCTACGACTGGGACACTTCTGGAAAGCATGTCGGGCACAACATCATCTTTCCCTTTCCGATGAATGATTTCATAATCATACTGCTGGAGCTTTAAAGCCCACCTAGCCAACCTACCGCAAGGATCTTTCAAATTGTTGAGCCATACCAACGAATAATGGTCGGTCACCACTGTGAACCTAACCCCTTCGATGTATGGCCTCAAGTTCTCAACTGCCCACAAAACAGTCAAACACTCCTTCTTGGTAGTGGAATAATTCCTCTCGCACCTACTCAACGCCCTGCTCAAATATGAAATGACCTTCTCCCCTTCATCAAACTGCTGTGTCAAAACGGCACCTATTCCAAAATCGAAAGCATCAGTTTGAACTACGAAAGGTCGTTCGAAATCGGGACAGCTCTGGACCGGCGCTGTCACTAGACGCTCCTTGGCCTTCAAAAAGCTGTCCTCACACTCCGGCGACCATCTAAACCTGTTCTTCTTGTTTAGAAGATCAGTTAGAGGTTTAACCAAATCTGCGAAATTCGAAACAAACCTACGATACCAAGAAATGGTGCCAACAAACGACCGGACTTCCCTTACATTTTTGGGCGCTGGAATTTTCAGCATTGCCACAACTTTTACGGGGTCAACATGCAAGCCCTGTCGATCAACAACATAACCTAGATACCGTAGCGAAGAAAGACAAAAATTACATTTTTCCCTATTCAATCTAAGCCCTGCCGAATAAATCCTTCTCAGGACCTCCTTGAGAACCTCAACATGCTTGTCAAATGTATTTGTAACAATAATAATATCGTCCAAATACACGAAAACATGGGGTTCCAAGTCAGCCCCAAGGACCTCATCTATAAATCTATGCCAAGTTGCAGGCGCATTGTGCAGGCCATAAGGCATGCGCTTGAACTGGTAGATCCCCCTACCCGGAACTATAAATGCCGTGCAGGCCCTAGACTCTTTCTCTACTGGGATCTGCCAATAAGCGGATTTTATATCCAAACTAGAGAGATATTTGGCGTCCTTTAGCTTATCTAAAGTAGCCGAAATATAAGGGAGGGGGTAACTATCACGATCCGTGTTTTTATTTAATGTCCTATAATCCACGCAAAACCTATAACTTTCATCCTTGTCCTATAATCCACGCAAAACCTATAACTTTCATCCTTTTTCCTTATCATCACAACCGGTGATGCCCAAGGGCTGTGAGAAATCTCAATCATACCCTTATCTAACATATCTTCTATCTCTTCATCTATGCGCCTCTGAACAGCGAGTGATACCGGATAGTATCGCTGCTTGACTGGTTCCACATTTGGCTTTATACGAATCCGATGTTAGACCAAATGTGTACAACCAAGTCCCTCAGGCATAGCTCTAAAAACTTCAACGACTAACTCCTCAAGAACCGATTTTTCCCTAGTTGACAACGAAGACCTATCAACTACCGCCGCTACTGACGAGACCTCGACTTGGTCGGAAAACCTCCATTGATTGTTGTCCAAATCGGGCACTACACCGGCCTTAGACCAAAAATCCACTCCAAGAAACAATGATTGGGTAAAATCCGGTATTACGAGGCATTCAACGAGGACCGACTTGCCCTCTACCTCGAAAGGGACCGAAACTACCCCCCTAACCGGAACTTGTTCACCATCAGCAAGCGCAACCTTGCTGAAAATTTTAACACCTAAATATGGCCTATTATCCAATTCTCTACCTAACAACGTAAAACTCAGAATCGGGGGCAATCACGCTTCATAAAGCCAGGCCGCTCGCAGACGCGGCAAATAACCGCCTTTCGGCAGTCCAAACTTCTTGCAGTTAATGCCCAAACTTCTTGCAGATAAAGCACCTGAACGGACGCCTAACCCGTTGAGGTGCCCTAATTCTCCGCTCCAATCTAAGATTGCGCAGCGGAGCCCTGACTGCAACCACTTCCGGCTCGGCCGAAACGTATGCCAAGTCTGGCTCCAGCAAGTCCTTGGACCGGCTGCTGGGCGGCGGCACGAATGCTTCCACATTCGCCCGCACAGCCTCCAGTTTCCGACCCAAGGAAACCAACTCCGAGTCTGATAAAAAGGACACAAATTAGCCCTGACCAAACCCAACATACGCTTCTCAGGCAAGGACTCGGACAGACGACGGAACAGACCCCTCATAAATGCAACATAAATGCCTATGGACTCAGCCCCAGCTTGAGTCCTTTTCCTAATTTCGTCTAACAAGAGGTCATCATAATTATGGGGCAGAAACTCTAACTTCAGCTGAACGACCAATTCTCGCCAGCTGGAAACATACCTTCGGGCATCACGGAACCAAATCAAAGCCCTATCCGAAAATAAATCTACCGCCCCTCTAAACAACTGGTCCTCACTGACCCCACGAGCGCCACAAAGCTCGTCTACTCGCTCCAGGAAGGCATGCAGAGATATATCCTTTCTCTGACCGT
The DNA here is from genome assembly GCA_951394025.1 of Heteromyza rotundicornis. Classification (NCBI taxonomy): domain Eukaryota; kingdom Metazoa; phylum Arthropoda; class Insecta; order Diptera; family Heleomyzidae; genus Heteromyza; species Heteromyza rotundicornis. The sequence goes on from OX596011.1 coordinate 40,818,872, forward strand.
CGATAGCACTCTCACCGGAAAAATTCAAAAAAAAAAAGCTAAATAAATAAAAAGACAAATTAGTAAACTATAAAAAAAAATGAAATAATACAACCAACAAAAAAAAAGCACAAAAAAAAGCAAAAAAATATTTATAAAAACAACGAAAAATAAAAAAAAATTAAAATAATTAAAACCAAAATATTTTTACAAAAAAACTTTAAACAAAATAGCCTCACGTTGGGCGCCAGCTTATCGCGCTATTTTTATCTAAACTTTTATCAAAACTCTTTTTTAAAAATCCTACGCGATAATTAAAGTCCCTAATTTCCCGGTAGCTCAACCGCGACGCGTGGGATTGGGGCCGACCCTCGCGGTATGGTATCCCCGGCCGAACGAACAACACGAACGCGTGAAAACTCGATAACTAAACTTTTTAAAAACCTACACCGAAACTGCCGCACTATATATATAGGTATATATATATATGAAAAGAAACTGAACCTTTCCCGACACAAAGAAAATAATACCGAACACAAACGGAACCCTTTTCAAAATTGTCACAAAACGACAAATGACCGAAAGAAATTATTTATACACAAAAAATTATATTTTTTAAAACGCAATTGATTTGCGGGACCAGACCGACCTGTCTGAAATCCCTCGCACGATTCTTTGCAGAATCTATTCACCAGCTGGACTTCGATAAAATCGATGTCCAGCATCCAATTAGCTCAGATGCGGGACGACACAAACAAAAAAAGGAACAAGGAAGAGGGGGAAACGGCCAAACAAATTCCAAGCAAACTACTTGAAATTCCCAGGACGGAAACACTTCACCAAAACAAATCACGACCAAACACAACCTGTCCAACTCTATTCAATTTCTCAAATTCAAAACACTAAATGGCCGACTGCCACAAATAAAATAAAGCAAAAAACACTAGCTGGCAAAACTAAACCAGCGCGCAAAAATACTCCCTTTGGAACACTTGTCTTCCAGCCACAACCCGACGGTGGCAACCGCTCCACCTTAACACTCCAAACATACAATTTACCAAAAAAAGAAAGAAAATTATCAAAATTTTAAAAAACAAATTATTTATGATAAATTTAAATTCAATATCTAAAATTTTATAACTTTTCTTCTTCCTGCTCAAAAAGAACTCAAGAACCTGTCTATATGGACGCATATGTGGCGCTCACTTTCCATTTCTCCATCATCTCCCCCCCATATAATAAATGAAACGAAAATTTATAGTGAGCCAAACTTTATGGGAAATTATCAATATCTTTGATAAACTCAAAAAGAGCTACTACACTTACCAGCTCAAAAGCTCCAAAGGCCTCTCAGTCGTACTGAAAGGTATTGAATCTTTCGTAGAATGTGACGAAATCAAAAGTGCTCTAACCCATGAAAGCTTTGAAGTAAAGTCAGTATTCAATATACAAAATCGAAGCAAAGTCCCACAACCCCTATCCCGTGTGGAACTAGAGTTCGACTCAAAAACTCTTTAAAAAGGTGAACCACACCCAATATACTCTCTGCGATATCTCTTGCGCCGTGGACCGATTCAGTGTCATAACTGCCAAGAATATGGCCACACAAAGTCATACTGCTCACTACCCAGCGTGTGCGTAATTTGTGGAGACCTTCACGGAACAGTTATGTACAAAATTAAAAGAAGATTCGACTATTAAAAAATGTAGTAATTGTGGGGGCAATCACACTGCCAACTATAGAGGCTGCGCAGTTTATCAAAGCTTTTAAATAAGACGGTAAACTCGACTCAAAAACAGGAAACAAGGAAAAACACAAATTTTCCTCCACAACCCGATGGTCAACCTTTTGTAAACACCACTAGACAGCAAGGTATTTCTTACGCCAACGCCTTAAAAAGCGGTGGCTCTGTCCCTGTAAATATTTGAACTGCTCCTCCTAGTAGTAGCCTTGAGCAAACTCTACAAATGTTCATGCAAAACATATCCCAGTTTATGTCTGGTATGCAAAATATGATGCAAGAAATGATTAAATATCAAAGTCTTCTACTACAACATCTCATAATATCATTTTGGAATGCAAACGGCCTGTGTCTTCACAAACTAGAACTTCTCGAGTTCTTGAAAGAGTCCAGGTTAGACGTTATGCTAATTTCTGAAACTCACTTCACTGAAAAACACTTTGAATCTACCTGGATATAGACTCTATGACACAAAGCATCCAAGCGGAAACGCAAGAGGTGGTTTCGCTATTCTCATTAAAAGTCGAATAAAGCATTATGCTCTACAGAATTATTGCACAGAATATATTCAAGCGACAAGTATTTTTCTCGATGAATACTTAAAAGGCCTAACATTAACAGCTATATACTGCCCGCCCGCCCAGACACAAAATAACTGAGCAACAATTCAAGACTTTTTATACCCTACACCTCATGAGGTATGGGTATATTCACTTTGGTCTGATGTTTGTAACACCAAGAAAGAGACGTGTCCGGTATGGAAAAGTATATATATTCTTGATCAGCGTCACCTCCTGAGTTGATTTAGCCCTACCCGTCTGTCCGTCCTCTTTTCTTGTAAACCCGATTGCAGGAGCTAGAAGAAAGCTAGGGATCCCATATTTTGGATTTATCCTTTTTAGGCCCTAGAAGGAGTTGTTATTGCAAATGGGCGAAATCGGTCGACTGCCACGCCTACCACCCTGTCTGTCCGTCTATCCGTCCTCTTTTCTTTTTAACACGATTGTAGGAGCTAGAAGAAAGCTAAGGATACCAAATTTTGGATTTATCCTTTTTAGGCCCTAGAAGGAGTTGGTATTGAAAATGGGCGGAATCGGTCGACTGCCACGCCTTTCTCCAATATAAGTGAAAATCGTATTTTTACCGAAATTTTAAGATTTCATCAAAACAGTATGAAATTTTGTATAGTGCGGTTTTCGGGGTCGCTGATTTTGAATTTGATGTCAGAATTTCAAAATTCAAAATGGCGGAACCAATATGGCGGCCGGAATTTTAAGATTTCATCAAAACAGTATGAAATTTTGTATAGGGGGGTTTTTGGGGTCGCTAATTCCGAATTTGATGTCGCATTTTCAAAATTCAAGACCAAAGTTTCTCTTGGACCAAAGTTTCTTGTTGCCGGCGACTTCAACGCCAAACACACATGTTGGGGCTCTCGGCTAATATCACCAAAGGGCAGGCTCCTGTTGAACTCTGTCAACAGACTCGGCCTTGACGTTGTATCCTCTGGCACTCCAACTTATTGGCCAACTGACAGTCACTAAAAACGAAAAACGAAATAAACTCAGCTGTTAGTGAATTCACACTTTTGCTTTCCCAAGCAGCTGCAGCGGCCACTCCCGCCCAAATCCAAAATAGCTCAATTCGCAGCTATCTGGCGAGCTGCTAAAAATATGAAAAAAGCGGTACTGGCAGAAACTCCCATTCGCCTGCCAAATAGAAACTGAGCAATGCAGAAAAAGGTGCTGCTTTTGCCAACCACCTAAAAACCGTATTCACCACGAACGAGACAACTGGTGATATCCCATTACCAACACAATCCCACCATATATGTAATACTTCTATATTGCCAGTATCTATGCAATGTGTTTTGAGCTCACTGTAAGAGCGAAATAACAAGCATTGAATTATGTATTAGTTTGACAGAGAAATCCGAACTGCGAATGTACTTTTTCATATATTTTGTCTCTTGATATCAGTGAATGTACTTTCACTATACTGGCAATATAGAATATTACATATATGAATCCCACTCAATAACTCCTGTACAGTCGCGATTAAGAAAAATGAACTTATGGAGGCAATAAATAAATGCCTGGATCCAAAAAAACACCAGGACCGGACTTGATAACGCCCTTAATGATAAAAGAACTGCCATCAGTTGCAATAACCCATTTATTGCACATATTTAACGCAATTCTTAGAACATGTCACTACCCAGATGATTGGAAACTTTCTCAAGTTACAATGATTCCCAAACCTGGAAAAAATCCCAACAATGTGACTTCATACCGCCCCATAAGTTTGCTCTCTGTGTTATCGAAACTCTTCGAAAAACTTCTAATAAAATTGATTTTACCCAAAATTACAGAAAAACAACTGATTCCCGATCACCAGTTTGGCTTCCGCGAAAAGCATGGCACTATCGAACAAGTGCACCGTATTGTAGACTCAATAAAAAGCACTTTTGAAAAGAAACAATACTGCTCCGCTGTTTTCCTCGATATCACCCAGGCCTTCGATAAAGTCGGGCACGAAGGACTTATTTACAAATTTCAGCATATTCTCCCCGCTAATATGCACTGCCTACTTAAAAACTATCTAAGCTTTGTATTAAAATATACAAGCTTTGTTTCCCGAAAATACGAAATACTGGCCGGAGTACCACAAGGAAGTGTCCTTGCGCCCCTACTATATATTCTCTATACTGCAGATATTCCCAAAAGTGATAGAACTCTTATATTGCTCACGACACTGCTATCCTGTGCTCTCACTCATACCCAGACATGGCAACTCTTTACGTGCAAAAACATTTGGACTCTCTAAGTAATTGGCTATCACGATGGAAAATCAAAGTCAACGAATCCAAAAGCTGTCACTTAACCTTCACCCTAAGAAGGGACACGTGCCCTGCTCTGAAGATAAACGGCCAAGTTGTCCCTGAATGTTCCGAAACAAAGTATCTTGGAATGCACCTCGACCTCCGACTCACATGGCATAAGCACATTCAATCCAAAATCGCCCAGATTAAACTAAAACAGTTGGATCTAAATTGGCTAATCTCAAAGGCATCTAAGCTAAATCTCACATACAAAGTTCAAATATACAAAAGTACACTAAAACCCATATGGACATATGGAATTGAGCTCTGGGGCACTGCCTCTCCCTCGAACGTGGAAAAACTCCAGTGAGTCCAATCTAAAATCCTGAGACAAATTGCCAGTGCCCCTTGGTATATAAAAAACACTAACATCCACAGAGACCTGAATATACTGGAAGTAAAAGACAAAATCCCGAAATTTACCACAAAGTACAAGCAGAAGCTCATGTTTCACCCAAACATTCTAGCTAGAATCCTGCTAAGACCGCTGAATCCCTCACGTCTTAAGCGAAACTAATTTATTCCCCATATATTAGACATATCATGCCCAACTCAATGGACGAAGGGCAGAACTAAACATAGTATAGAATTAAGTGAAATTTTGTAATCCTTTCTGAAATCTTATTGTTAGATCTAAAATAACTTATTAAGATGATTCAATAAATAAATTGTTAAATTAAAAAAAAAAAATCCTGGCATACCACATTATCCATCATAGTAACAAATTTAGGGTTTATTGGCAAAAACATAATTTTGTCACATTTTGGGTCCCTAGGCGCAGAGATCATTAATACCTTGATAATTTAAAACTTGCTATTATTGAACAGCAATAAACCAATATAAAATGCTGACAATAAACCAATATTAAATGCATTATATGATTTATATCTTTTAATATATTAATAAAGGGTGTTTTTTTAGAGGAATGGAACTTTAAGATTTGGCGGAAAGATCTTCGTTTACGTGCTTACAAAATCCAACTCGTGAAAGAATTGAAGATTCGGTGAATGGGCCCAACATTGCCGTTGATCCCGATTTTCATAAGAGCTTTAATGGCTGGTGGAATCATTGGTCCGTACTTCTTTAAAAACGATGCTGGCCAGAAGGTTACAGTCAATGGTGACTGCTATAGAGCCACGATTACTGACTTTTTCGTTCCTCAATTGAACAACCATAATGTGCTGGAGCTGTGGTTTCAACAAGACGGCGCAACATGACACACACCTCGTGTCATAATTGATTTACTGAAGGAAACGTTTGGTAACCGCATAATTTAACGTACCGGACCCGTGAATTCGCCTTCAAGATCGTGCGATTTAACGCTTTTCTGTGGTGATATGTGAAGTCGCTAGTCAACGCCGATAAGCCCGAAACGATCGACCATTTAGAGGACAACATTCGCCGCGTTATTGCCGATATATGGCCACAAATGTTAGAAATAGTGATTGAAAATTGGACCCCCAGATTAGATTACGTCCGAATAAAGTCAATTTCATGTCAATTTTAAAAATTGATCCTTGTTTTATTCCATTTCAAAGTTATACCATATACCTCTAAAAAAACACCCTTTATAAAAAAATGTTCCCAAAATATATGAAAACTTGTGAAACCCTGAGAAAGTTCTGCTAAACCCGGAGATTGATTTCCAAACCAGGAGTGTCCGGGTCAAAATGACCCTGTTGGCAAGCCTGCGTATCTACTTTGAAACAACGTTTGAAACTCCCATAAGGACGCGTGTCCAGTATTGATAAGTATATCTGTGGACATTTGTCAAAACAACCTCTTTCAAATTTGCCAACTTTTCAGGAGAGAAAAAAACGGTTAAATTGATTGGATTTTTTTTTATATTTCGAGAATCAGCTAAACTACAAAAAGGGTTGCCATATAAAACTAAAAAAAAATGGTTGGAAAATTTTTCAAGTCTTTTCCAAAACCACATAAAATTACAAACGTACACACTTAAAAATATACGACAAATCTTAACACCGCCGGGCGGATATTTACTACTTTTACACCGAATCGGGGTTAATTTTGTAACGTCGCTAATTGGTGGGATATGAACTCGTCGGATGTCCAGGGCTTCGTACACAGGAAATTTGTAATTTGCAGAGACTTTGTATTAAAACTGAATTTTTATTCAATAATTTCAAGTAAGAGTTACAGATATAGTTATATAGGGGCGAACTGCGGCGTCTGGTCGTCGATGATTGGCTATGTAGCTTCTCGGCGAGGTCGCTGACTTGGAGGATGTGGCTAGTCCTCAGTGAAAATGGAGTTTTGGCTTGGCTGCGATGAACGATCTGTTGTAACGATCAGTGGGCGCTTGCGTGATGCGTAGACGTGTGGTTGTCGTAGGCGTATTCGATACAATGATGAGCGCGATTGACGCGAGTATGACGCGTGATCGCGTATGCGCCGAAAGCGTGATGCGCGTTGTTGATGCGTAGAAATAGGCGTGGGCGAGGCTAATACAACACAGGCGTAGCAAGGTGTGAACGTGGGTGTAGGCAGAGCATGAAGAGCAGGCAAACTTAGGCGTTGCGATGACATAAACTTCAGGAAATCGCAGACCACCAGCGGGCACTCTTCAACCACTTTCCGTGGACTCGATTCAACTTAAACGTGGGACTCGGGTTGGACACTCGCAGATCAGGAAACGGGATACTGTACTACGTTCTCCGTGACTCGACGTGTCGCAAAACTACGACTTAAAGGGGACTGCCGGGCTGTACTCGGCGAATATGGATTTTCGTTGACTTAACTTCGACGTGACTTTCGACTTCGGTGCTTTGTTACCCTGCTGGTCCACTTGCTCTCTACTTTGCCACTACCTTGCCACTACGCCTGAAAGATATACCTTCCAAATCGGATTTTCTCGATAGAATTTCTGATTCGGAATTCCAAAAAGAGAGTTTTAAAACCTTTTATAAAAAATCCTTAATTTCCTATGAGCCTATTGAAGTGATAGTGACGAAAAATCTGACAAAGAGCTAATAAGAACTGCTGCAGTGAAAACGGGATAGAACATTTTGCACCGAAAATCCATTCAAATTGACGTTTTCATGCTTGTTTCATTTTCATATTGTTTCACAGTTCTACAGTTTGACATTCAAAAATTAAATTGTAAAAGCCAAAAAATAATATTTAAAAAAAATTTCAATTTATTTTAAAAATGTCGACTTGGACAAGAAAACAAACAGAGATTTTAATTAGAAAACATCAAGAAATGCCGTGTTTGTATAATTGCAAACATGCAGATTATTTAAACAAAAATAAAAAGATTCAAAAAATTAAGCAATTGGTGTCATTGGTGAATAACTGCCGTCCGGGAACAACATTGCTCGATTTAAAACGAAAACTAAAGACATTGCGGACTAAATTTTTGGCCGAAAGAAGAAAAATTCAAAATTCCAAGAAAAGTGGTTGTGGAACTGATGAGGTCCACCAGCCCAAATTGTGGTGCTGCGACCAGCTGAAATATCTAGCTACAGATGGCGATGAATCGAACATATCATTTCTTTCAGTAAGTGCATTACTTGAATAAAATAAATCCAAATATGAAAATATGTTACCATGCGTTTTAGGAGAACATTGAAGAAAATTGTGGAACTAGTTTCGATGAGAACGCTTCACCTCAACCTTTGGCCACAACTTCATCTTCGCCTAAGGTATACCCACTTATAATAAGTATCAAAAAATTTTTAAATAAAGTTATTTTCTTTTGCAGTTAAAGGATAATGGGAAACGGACAGTTCTGGAATCTAAGGCAGATGGCCTAATAAAAACAGCAATGACCATAATTAATAAAATTGCAGAGATAACAGAGTCTCCTCGTCGTCCTTTTTTGGATAATCTCGGGGTGGAGCTGTCTGTTTTAGAGAACGGATTCTTAACAGACGCAAAGTGGGCCATTATGGCGCTGGGCCGGGATGCACAAATAAAGCAGTCTGAAAGTAGACTACACACATCTACACCAGAGTATGCTTCCAGCATCAATTATCTCCGGTTAATAACTGCATCCACTCTTAAATTACATTTTTTATTTGTTGCATCGTGCATTTGTTAACCATTGATATGCTTTGTTTTTTAGTTTAATTTAATTCATTCTGTGGTGCTATGAAATCCAACTATGGCCGGAATTGAAATTCAATTCGATCGTTGGTGTTCTAAAATCCTATTTACTGAAATTATTACAATTAATGAAATTTCCGGGAAAATGGGGTGTCTGAAAACCAAGAATCAGATTCAAATCCATATTGCATTACACCATAAATTTATTTGAAGTACCAGTGATAAAAAGGGCCAAAAAGAATGTGCTGCTGATGCTTGTTGATGAATTACGAGAAGAATTTCAAGAAACTTCAAGAAGTTTAAGCTGCACATTCTGGTTTACCCTTATTGCAATTAAAAAATAAAAATGTTGTTTTGTTATTGCAAAAAATCCAAAATAAAATTCAATTCTTTAACCATTATAGTATTTATTCGAAGCGCATTATTACAATTAAACAGTTTTCAAATATATGAATTCAATAAAACAGAGTAAAATTGATATGAAGTTGTAACGTTACTTATGCTGAGGTAAGGACTCGTCATATGTCCAGGGCTTCGTACACAGAAAAATTTATAAATTTGCAAAGATTTTTCAAATTTAAACAGAAATTTTTATTTAATAACAAAATAAAGTAAAAGTTACAGAGTTTTTAAGTTCGGGGCGAACAGCGGGGTGTGGTCGTCGTTAGTTGGCGTTACAGCTTATCGTCGACTCGGATGACTGGAGATTATGGTGAATTATCAGGCGTTGAGTGGATATTCTGGACGATGGTGATCGGTAGTCACGTCGTTGAGTTGGCGATCGAATATTGATGAAAACGATGCGTAGACGTGGCAATGGCGATCGGTGCTGGCTTATGAAATGATGGGCAATAGGCCTTTGTGGATACGGCGTCGAGGCGTAGTCGTTGTACGCGTGACGCGAGCGTGAGTTCAAGGGGATCTTGTGTATGCAATACGTGGACGAGGCTAGTACGAACGCAGGCAAAGCAAGGTGTGAATCGTGGGCGTAGCGTGAACGAATATAAACGGAACTTGAACGTCCAAAGTGAAGTATAAACTGGGAAATTCAACCGCTCTCTCGTGGAATCGGTGCGTCGTACAACTTGCAGCTTCAGGAAGGGTGGCGTCTTGCACTCTGCCTCTGAAGGATACGTACAAACTTGACTTGCTGGGGCACTCGCTGTGCCGACTGATAATTGTGACTCGAGAAATGTGTGACTTGCTGGTTCTGGTGGTTCACTCGCTCGCTAATGTTCACGACCTTTGCTGTGCCTCTGATTAGTTCGATACTTCTGAAACTGATTCGGAATCCGCGAGAAATGAGCTTAATCAGTATTAAGTTTTATTTAATTTAATTAAATTCATTAAATATTCAATGGTCAGTGTTGAAAGATATATTGAAACAGCAAAAGTAAAAATATTATTGGAAGAGAAGAATGATTATTTAATTTAATTTTTCCTGAAACAAAGCTTTGTTTTATTAGCATAAATATTGCGATATCAAATATATAGAGTTTAATCAGAAACGTGGGAGTATGACCCGACCGATGGTGGCATCAACCCATGCCATGTCATCATCCCAGTCCCTGTCGTGGTTAGATCTTTACTTGGAGCCGAAAGGCAGGAGGATTCTCGTCAGAAACGTGAGAGTATGACATAGCGATGATGGCATCAACCCATGCCATGTCATCATTCCAGTCCCTGTCGTAAATCGAACTTTACTCAATTTTTTTTGATGCCGAGAGGTAAAAGGATTTCAGGTAGAAACGTGAGAGCATGACATGACCGATGATGGCATCAACCCTTGCCATGCCATTATCCCAGTCCCTGTACCAAATCGAATTTCTATGCGATTCAATTTATTCAACTAACTACCAAATTCTACTAAAATTTCACGAGCAACGTGTGACTTACCTGATTCGGAATCCGCGAGAAATGAGACCGAATCAGGGTCGTCCACCGTTTTTATAAACTCAACTTTCAACAATGACCATTGGTGGAATGTAGTTAGGTTTTTGTCGCTCGTCGTGGTGATTTGTTGCCTTGTTCTTCGTGTTGCTCTTTTCGTAATCATATCGTAGTCCTGCTCTTGAGCATGGTTCCCTTATGGCGATAGCTGAGTCATCGTTGGTTTGAGTACCAATTACTCGAACCTTTGGTCGGAGTTGCCACCTTTCCGCTGTTCGCCCCCCTTTACTGATCATTTAGGTATACATGTTCAAAGGTATGTTTACACTTGTAGGATTTATTTTAGTTTTCTGAGATAGTATATAAATCCAATGAAAATCCCCATAGGGATACAAAATAAAAATAAGAAAATTCAGGCGTAAATACAAAAGAATAACAAATAAAAAATAATAATAATAAAAACAAGAAATATAACTTGGAATGTGATGACCCATATTTATATTTTTTTTCATAAAAAGAAATTAAGTCTTTTTCATGCAACTGAAGACAAAAATAACTTATAACTTCTATTACACCGTTCCACACTAAAAAATGCTCCGTGTTAATCGCATTTTTGCATTTTTCATTGAATAGGATGTAAATTCATATTGCCAGACTAAAAAAACTCCGATATTTTCATTGGAGACCAACCGAAATTCGGTTTCGGCTTTTCGGCCAAAAAAAGCTGTTTCTGCCGTGTTTCGGATTCGGCCGAAAAATAAAATATCGTTTTCGGCCGAAATTTCGATATTTCCGCCGAAAATTTCGGTTTGATACGAAAAATGTAACAAATAAATAACAAAGATTGCACTGATCGACAAAACTGAACTTTTTGTGTGTTAAATATACTCGGTAGACAAATCTTATGTATTTTGCCACGCTGAATATGAAAATAATAATAAAATTTTTACAGGACGCACCAAAAATTCAATTTTTGTGCAATTTTAATTTTTATTTCGTATTTGGCGTGGCAAAATAAATAAGGAAAAACTCAGTGGATAAAAGCGGTATGTAACACAAATTTAAGTATTGATCATAGTTTCGAAGAATCAGAATCAGAAGACAAGTCCCCAATTTGTATTGAAAAAAGAAAAAACTATGATACTGTTTTTCTTGAAAGAATTTGTATGTTACATACCGCCTTCATCCATTCACCCCTTCACAGCGTTCTCACTCTTCTCCTATCGGAGTAGATGATTTTAAAATTTCTACTCCTCTCCTACGGTTGTAAAAATTCAACTAATTAACTCTACTCCCCTTTCTTGAAATCTACTCCCCTAAAATCGAATATCTACTACTCTCGCAGTAGCAAAAAGTGAGAACCCTGCCCCTTCAATTGATTTCCACGCATTTGATAGTTTGCTTCTAAATTCTTCTAATTCATGATCTGAACTTAAAATCATCGATTTCAGCCTACTGATACGCTTAATTTCGTACAACTTTATTACATTTTTAGCTTCGGTTTCGGCCAAAATTAAAAAAATTAAAATTCGGCCTTTTTGGTTTCGGCCGAAAAAAATATTAAAAAATTTTGGCCAAAATTAAAAAAAAACAATTTTGGTCGGTCTCTAATTTTCATTTAAAAAAAATTTTTTTTAGCTTTACATTTTCTGAATTTTTATAAAGTGAATTTTTCTCTACAATGAACCAATTTTTTAGCAGAAAATTGAACTCTCATGCGTTTTTGTCTCTTTATTATTAAGTTTTTCAAACAATGTTACTAGTCTAGCGTGATGAGTTTACATCCTATCGTAAAAAGTTTACATGTTTTTAATGGTATGCTTTTCCTCTATCAAATGCATAATTAAATTTTGGGAACTCTTATGTGCAAGTTAATACCCTACTATACTATATAACTGTACTCCACTTTAGCTTTTAATTCATCCATAGTGGAGTCAGCGAATTACAATATACATAAAGAATCTACATAGGTTCTAGAAAATTCCATATTAATAAAGGAGAAGCTTTCAGAAACCTAGAATTTCACAACGACGCATCTCCATTTCATCATTTTCTTACCAAAGACAATTTGGTGAAGAACATAGAAATTGGTGTTGTCAGCAACTTAATACTTATGAATACCACTGTAGCTAGAAGATAAGGTTTAGTCGTCAGCAGATTATAATACTGAGTTTTCGTAAAATAATGTTTGTATTAATCGAATTAAATAGGCTTTTTTTGAAAACCCGAAAAAATGGTTTTATTACACGAAAAAATGGCCCACACTGTGTGGTCTTAGATTTTAAATGAATTTTTTGATTTAAAATCGAATCAAAAAATGAGTTGTAGTTTTTTAGATTCGAGAAGGGCAAATATAGCCGTATAAAAAGTATTGTATAATTTTCGGATCAAAATACTAATAAAGGCCTATACTAAATTCTTGTTTGTATCGTAGTATATAAGGATTTTGGTGAAACATACATGAAACTCATCATCTTTGTCCATTTAAAAATTTTGAGGATTTTTTTAGCTGTTTTTGTCTTATCAATATATTTTTACCAATCAAATAAAACATTTATCTGCAGTTTGGTTTGGTAATGCGAAATAATTTCGGGGGTGGCTCAAACAACCAAAACCCAACCAACCCCCCCTCCCCCCCCCAATTGTCTAAAACGGCATGCCCATGCGGCATGGAAATGATGGTGTAAATTGGCTTTATAAAATTATTATTATTTCTTTACAAATTTCCTGTTAATCAATTAATAATATTTTTATCAATTTCCTGTAATACATTGTTAATTAATTATTTCACAAATTCTCTGTAACAAATCATTAATTATTTTATCAATTTCCTGTAACAAATCGTTAATCATTATTTAATCCAAATCCAAAAATTAATTTTTATTTAGTTAACTTTCACTTAGAGGATATATTGCCATATATAATACTTCTATATTGCCAGTATAGTAAAAGTACATTCACTGATATCAAGAGACAAAATATATGAAAAAGTACATTCGCAGTTCAAATTTCTCTGTCAAACTTATACAAAATACAATGCTTGCTATTTCGCTCTTACAGTGAACTCAAAACACATTGCAGAGATAGGATACTGGCAATACAAAAGTATTACATATATGACCATGGCCAATTAGTTGACACGCGTAATGGTGCACTAAAAAGACCTTACCAATATCCCCCTTCCCTATGCTTCTTTTCATTTACGAATTCTTCATATCCCTATCAGAAATATTGCCATGGCCGATTAGTTTATACGCGTAATGGTGCACTAAAAAGGCCTTACCAATATTCCCTTCTATTTCCCTATGTTTCTGTTTATTTGCATAAAAAAAACTATTTCGGCCGTGTTTTGGATTCGGCCGAAAAATAAAATATCGTTTTCGGCCATTTTTTTTGTTTTCGGCCGAAATTTCGATATTTCCGCCGAAAATTTCGGTTTGATACGAAAAATGTAACAAATAAATAACAAAGATTACACAGATCGACAAAACTGAACTTATTGTGTGATAAATATACTTGATAGACAAATTCTTATGTATTTTGCCACGCTGAATACAAAAATAAAAATGAAATTTTTACAGCATGCACCAAAAATGTAATTTTTGTGCAATTTTCATTATTATTTTAGGATACATAAGGAACAACCAAGTGGATAAATGCTGTTTGTAACACAAATTTAAGCATTGATCATAGTTTCGAAGAATCAGAAGCGACAAAAAAGAATTTGTATTAAAAAAAAAATTAAAAACTTTGAAACTTATTTTTTTGAAAGAATTTGAATGTTACATACCGTCTTCATCCATTCACAGCGTTCTCACTCTTCTCCTATCAGAGTAGATCTGCTACTCTCGCGATGATTTTCAAATTTTTACTCCTCTACTACGGTAGTAGATTTTTCTACTACCCTCAAGATATTTTCTACTACTATTGTAAGAAAGTGAGAGCCCTGCCCATTCAATTGATTTCCACGCACTTGTTTCTAAATTCATCTAATTATAATTTGAACTTAAAATTATCGATTTCAGCCTACTGATACGCTTAATTATGTACAACTTTATTACATTTAAATTCACAATTTTTTCGGTTTCGGCTTCGGCCGAAATTTAAAAAATGAAAATAGGCCATTTCGGTTTCGGCCGAAAAAAATAATAAAAAATTTCGGCCATTTCGGTTTTGGCCGAAATGAAAAAAAGCGATTTCGGTCGGTCTCTCATTCCTTTACATTTCACTTAAGTGTAATATTGTAATGGCCAATTAGTTTATACGCGTAATGGTGCACTAAAAAGACCTTGCCATTATTCCTTTACATGTCACTTAAGTGAAATATTGCCATGGTCAATTAGTTTATACTCGTAATGGTGCACTAAAAAGGCCTTACCAATATTCCCTTCTATTTCCCTATGTTTTTGTTTATTTGCTTATTCTTTCTAGGTGAAATATTGCCATGGCCAATCAGTTGATACGCGTAATGGTGCACTAAAAAGACCTTGCCAATATTGCCTTCTATTTCCCTATCTGAAATAATGCCATGGCCCATTAATTGATACACGTAATGGTGCACTAAAAGGGCGTTGCCATTATTCCCTCAATATTTCTACTTCTACCCACTAGTTTGCTCTGACTTACCTGATTCGGAATTCCAAAAAGAGACCACTGGTCTCGCCAGGGCCTTCGTCGTCACCGCTCTCTGTCGCCACGTTTGGCAACTCGATTGTCGGTGCCAATCGGTTCTCCTTTTCGGTTCGTTCCTGAATGATCTTGGCCATTCGTCGCCGCATGCGGTCTGCGGCATGCGGTTTCCACCATGCCCCTGGCGGTGCTGAGGGGGTGTGAAAGTTTTTGATGGGCGTTGCGAAGAATTGCTCGGTGTAATGCAATACGAATACACCACAGTCGTGCGCGTTCTGCTGTTGCATCAATCGTAGTACCCTCATGGACATGCGAAATATTGCCCTCTGCCGGCGGTTGGATTCACCGCTGCATACTCGCATCTCAAGTAATCGCGGAATAGCCCAACGGCTCTCTCTCTTGATCGGTCAGCCAGGGAATCGATCACTAGCAGGCTCGGACTGTGTGTGGATTCTGCCTGTCGTCTGCCTGCGGCAGCATCCGGGAAACACGCTATTATCACTTACCAGTGGTGGTGTTCGTTGAACGTAAAGACCACATATCGTTTTTCGAACAAGTTCGTTCGTTTTGTCCATCGGCATACTTGTTGGTGGCGTTGTTTTGCCGTTTGCATCTCTCCATCTAGCATCTTTTTATAGAGACAGCTACTCATCACGTGAGTCTGGCCTCGTTGTTGCATCGAAAGTACTTCCTGGCCAGTCGACGATAATCGTGGACGGTGATATTCCACTCATCGGTTGGAGCAGGGTAGGTGCATAGGAATGCGGGTTGTCACCGTGTCAACAATTCGTCGATCGACGGCCGTGATGGTGGCGGTGGCGCTGCTTGCAATATTGCCAATGCACTTGCTGCTACCCGGCTGGTGGATGGCCCGTCGTCCGCTTCTAATACCGACTTGCAAAGTATCGGCAATGTTGGTCGACTGTTGCTGGTTGTGTTTCGTCCACGTGTTGTTGTGCCGTTTGCGCAGGTTTCATCTTGTGAACACCTGTTTCAGGGCGTTGTACGCGCAGCTTGTTCGGCCCTGTCCTCTCCTCCCTCCAATCGTCACTTAAACGACGCGTTCTTCGAATATCTTCTGCAACAATCCATTGATCTTACTCCTTACGCACCACAGTCCCAGCAGTGCGTCGTCATTGCGTTGTTGCATCTATTGGAAAAGTGCCCTTCTTCACCGCATCGGTAGCAGAGTCTTCCAAGAGTCCACTGTTGGTTATTGTTACGATACTCGCATTTCACCGACCACTTCCTGACCTGGTTGATGATAGTGAGGCGAGGCGATTTCCAATACCATTGGTTCTCCTGTGGTGCTCCATTATCTGCATCCCTCGTGTGCGTCTCCCTCGTATATGCGCTTCTTGCGCGAACGTCTCCTCCGTGAGTGTTTTCCGTATGTGCACCTCCTGCATGTGCGCCTCTTGTGTCTGCACTTCCTACTTGTGCGTCTTCAGAGCGTACACCTCTTAGTTGTGCGTCTTCTGTGCGTGCACTTCTTACGTGCACGTCTCCTGTGTGTGCACCTCCTGCCTGTGCATCTCCTGTGAGATGCATGTTACATATATCCGGCATACTCCCATGAAAGTTATCCTCTGCTGCGATGGCAGCAGCACCCAAATGTTTGATTTCCGCCTTATCCTCGGCGCACGGATTCGACGTCTCCGCTATTCGGGTATATTGTGCTTCACGAAGGCAACAAACCTCTTCCACAACTCTTCTACGACGCCGCTGTCGTCAACATCAAATTCTGCAACAAATCGGCGTTGTTCGTCCTTCTGTCGATAATTAATCCAGCTCGTCTTCACCATGTTTCAATTCTCCTTTGAATCCTTCCTGTATAAATCTATGTCGCTTTATGGTAGTTCTCACTTGATTATTGGGTGTCGATGTTTTTGCTATTTACTCTGTTTAGAGTAAATAGCTCGGGCGCCATCTGTAACATCGCAAATTGCTGGGGTATGAACTCTTCGGATGTCCAGGGCTTCGTACACAGAAAATTTGTAATTTGCAGAGCCTTTGTATTAAAACAGAATTTTTATTCAATAATTTCAGGTAAGAGTTACAGATATAGTTATATAGGGGCGAACAGCGGCGCCTGGTCGTCGATGATTGGCTATTTAGCTTCTCGGCGAGGTCGCTGACTTGGAGGATGTGGCTAGTGCTCAGTGAAAATGGAATTTTGGCTTGGCTGCGATGAACGATATGTTGTAACGATCAGTGGGCGCTTGCGTGGTTGCGTGATGAGCGCGATTGACGCGAGAAAGAGAGCTTTAAAATCTTTTAAAAAAAATCCTAAATTTCCTATAATTAAATTATTATTTCTTTACAAATTCCCTGTTAATCAATTATTAATATTTTTTTATCAATTTCCTGTAACAAATTGGTAATTAATTGTTGAAATTTAGTTGATTGTTGACCTCTTGGTTATATGATGATATTCATTATTGGGCTCTAGGTCAGATAATTGTTGTTCAGTCAAACTCCGGTACTTGAACCAGAGTTTGACGTTTTTGTCTGAATTGCAAAATATTCAATCAAATTCCGGCACATAAACCAGAACTTGACGTTTTTGTTTGATTTGCAATATGTTCAATCGAATTCCAGCACATAAACCAGCATTTGATGTTTTAAATTGTTCTGGATGAAAATGCAGCGCTTGAATTATAATTAATAACTGGTTCTTTATTATTCTAATTTCCCTATTTATAACAGACTAGCTGGGCCCGGTCCGCTTCGCTGGGCCGTAATAATTTTTTGTTGTTGCATTGTCTGTAATGTAATGGATGAATGGATGAAAGTAATTTTTAAATATATATGTTTAATTGGTGCTTATACTGTGGAGTTAATTTTGTACAATTTTATAGAGACGAAAATTGATGTAGCGATTGGTATTGAAATAGGTTTTGATGCATGAATGAATGATTCGTATTGTATGTATGTATGTAGCGCAGTAAAGTATGTATGGAAGATTATTGAAATTAAATTAAATGACATGTGGTATAAGTATTTGAAACAAATGCCGTTAATTCGGCCGGTGCAAACGACTGGACTACGATCTTTGAGCTTTGGTACGTAGCCGAATGCTCTCACAAAATGGCCCGGCAGTGTAAACACTTGAAAACGAACAAATCTGTAGATTCCGATGCTGGTGCGGGAGGGAATATTCAGTCAGTGTAAACGGTTGCACGAACGGAATTTCGTTTACGATTGGAGTTCGCGACAAAAGTTGTGTTCGCTCCTACGGTCTAAGTGCACCTTCAAATTAAGAAAAAATAAGCAGGGTTGGCAACCGAAACCGTAACCGAAACCGAAACCGAATGAAACCGATTTATTTTAGGGACCGAAACCGATTCGTCGTAACCGATTGAATGGGTTCAACCAAAACCAATTGAAAAGGTTACGGGTTTTTAATCGGTTTTCAAAAGGTTTTCGTACACAAAATTGACTTGAAGTTTTTTTTCCTAAGAGAAAATTCATCGTATTTCATTTATTTATTTCATATATTTTTAAAATATAGGAAATATTTTTTTTAAATATTCAATAAATCTTTTTATAAGGCCTGCGCACACAGAGGCGATATTCGCTATATAATTTCAGAACCATTTCCATATTTAAAAAATCTAGCTTCGAATACGCAAAATGCCTCACACAAGCAGCGATTTCACCGCAGTAGATTTTGTTTGTTATTTATTATATTGCTATGGAAACAATCAAAAAGTCTGACTGAAATGGTTCTGAAAATGACTATTTTGTTTGTTATTTATTAGACTACTATGGAAACAGCCAAAAGGTTTATTTTCAAACTGATTCGAATTGGTTTTGAAACTGGTTTTTTGTGTTTGTTATTTATTGTATTGCTATGGAAACAGGCTGTATAAAAAACGCTATATTTTCAAAAAAAAATTAATTTCGAAACCGCCTGTGGCACGAATAACGCCTCTGTGTGCGCAGGCATTTTTATGGTTTTTGAAAAGACTTGGAAAATTTTCGCTATTTTTTCGTAGTTTTATATGGCAGCCTTTTTCGTCCGATTTAGCTGATTCTCGAACTTGATTTCAATTCGGAGATAAAAACGTAAACCCAAAGTTTCACATCGATGTCTCAAAAAAAAACATTCCAGCCTGTATGGTGACAGAAAGACGGGGATATGGCTAAATCTGTTTTCGATGCTGATCATGAATATATATACTTATCCATACCGGACATGCGTCCTTATGGACGTTTCAAACGTTGTGTAGGGTATAAAAACTAAAAATTGAAGCAGAAATTTGTTTGAAAATGCGATTAGATAAGGAAATTCGGTAAATGTAGTTAGATTCAGCACCCTTGATTTTTATTGAATTGATATAAAATTTCCTAATATTGGGCCATCTAGAAACCTTTTAAAACCTAAACCGAAACCTTTTCAATCGCTCCAACCTACCGAAACCTTTTCAAAATCAAGGAGCGAAACCGATAACCAAAACCGATGGGCAAGTGGGAGTAAAACCGAAACCGAAACCTTTATTCGATTCGGTTGCCAACCCTGAAAATAAGTACCTTTATCCCTTTTAGACAAAATTAAACCAAAAATTCCCTTAGGAACGAAAATTTTCCTAAAGGTGGCTGCACTGGTTGAGCGCCCCGTCTGTGAGGAGTGTTGTCACATTGAGAGACGTTCTGTTGTGTTTTTGTACATTTTTCTTTTGAGAAGAAAGTGATTTCTATAACTTGTTGGGACAATTTTGCAGTGCTTATTTGCCGAAAAGGCCAATTGCAGTGTGTGCATTTAAGTCAAGTTTAATTTAATTTTCATTCGCAATGGACGTCTTTCGTAATATTAATGGCGGTTTGCCTGCATTTAAGCCAACGCGAAATTCTGCAGCCTGTACGGAACTTGAACCAAAATGTTGCTTGAATATGCGATACTGCGTTTTTTTGAAGAATATTTATAAATGATACACATTTTTAGTTGTAGCTTTGAAATTTTTAACCGCAACCAAATTTTTTCATTCCAATATCTTTGCTGGAAGAATTTTCGAGAAAGTACCGCGGCGGCGGAATTTTGGGTATTTTAAGTTGTAATGAAGTACTGTGTGTAGGGTTACTGTGAAAGTGGGCGACTTTCGCAGTGAGCATTTAAGATCGCCACACATGAATGCAAAATTTCGTTGGTGTCGTGGTACTTTTTCTTGAAAATACGATAGTGCGCTCTAGAATGATATGCATTTGTTTTTGTTTCTGTGAAATTTCTCAGCACGAAAAAATTTGTCCGAGCCGAATATCGCCTTGCAATTTTTGAGCAATTTTTGGGGAAATTTCGTGGCAGTGTGTGAAGCTTTAAGGGTATAATTTAATTTCCATTCACAATAGACATTTTTCCGTAGTTATTTGGAATGTAAATGGCAAATGCATTTAAGTGGAAATGAAGTACTGTGAAAGTGGGCATAAAATGTGCACTGGGAGATTGGGGCAAATTATGGAATGGCGAATATGTAATACTCAATGAGAAGCCGTGTTATTTTGGCACTGCCTTAGGTTTTTTCCATTGTTGAAAAGTTACATGCAATCAAATGGAAATAACCTTAATTATTACTCTCTGCTGCATTTAATGTTGAAAATACACGAAGTTGTTGAAATTTGCGATCGGTACATCGGCTTGAAATACTTTAGCAAATCGATTTCATACTTTGAAAGAATCCGAAAGGGTTTTTTTAACCCACAGATATGGTAACACTGCTTGGGTGGGGAGAAATTAAGTCCTAGGTGGCAACCAAGTTGATTGTGGATCATATGATATTTGCTTTAAAAGATTCACAAATGTGAGAGAAATGCGTATTTTCTAATTTGTGGGCGGTAAAAGTGGGCGTGTCAAAACCTATCCTATGTCACGACTCACGACCCCTAGAACACATATATAAATTTTGGTGAGAATCGGTGCTGTAGTTTTCGCGTCTACTGGTGACAAACATACACGTCTCTTTTATATATATAGATTGTACCTTTGCCGAAGTGCAGCGAAGTGCAGCCTAGCAAGCAAGGCACAAAATGCTTAGTTGCATATTGCCTTCAAGGCAATAATGCCAGAATGCTTAGCTGCAATTCGGTGTTTAGTGAACATATAATAAACTTAAAAAAATATATAAATTAAATCAGGGACTCCCAAACATACTGCCAGGCGTTGAGCGGTTTCGTTCAACCTTCTCTGTCATACACCGTGATCTTGGACAAGTCTTGGGTGGCGTCGATATCGGCTTCGTCGTCTTTGTAATTTGGTTGTTGGTGTCCCTTGTGAGAAGCGGTCTTACAAGTGAAGATGCGATGTTTCCAAGCCAGTACTGCAATGATGCAGATCACTACTACCAAACAGGTGTAACCCAGAGTATAATGATGAATGTCGTGCGATCGAATTTTGTTCGGAAGGTTGATCTTTAATGTTGAAAGCTGTTGTTGGATCCTTTCTAGTTCTTCATGGTGAGATACATATTTTGATGCATACAGTTCTGCTGAGGACGTCTTTTCAGTTGGTGTGACCAGCTTGCTTATATCAACTGCTGGGATGTATGCTCTTTTAATTGTGCTCTCTTGTTTTCTGTGACCTTGAATTGTAAGAAGTGGTTGTCTGATGATGCAATTGTCGCCCAGTTTTAACAGTCCGGAGGTTTGCAAATGCAGCTCTTGAAGGTTCGGTCCACATACTGCATTGATTGTTAGTTCACCATCAACGGAATAGATCCATGTATTGGTGTCATGAAGTTGAATCCAATGAGGTCCCTGTCCGGCTGCTTCAATCGAACATGCGGTTGTTGGTTTGTGATGGAGCAGATTCAACTCACATGAGCTTATTGTTGAACCTTGTTTATACAGTGGATGATTAAGATGACACAAATGGCGATCTCCTTCTGTCGGCATACAAGTAATCAGGTCGTCCTCATTCAGCGGATAGTAGGTGTCGCGATGTAGATTAATCATCAGAAATGGATACGTTGGTCGGATTCTAAAGAATGTTTCGTTATATTGCCATGGTGTGGCTGTGAGTTTCAATAGCCTGAAGTCGTCGATGTCAATTAGCGGAAGGTTAATTTTGAAGATGAGGTAATTTTCCGTCAGCCTTCCTTGAATTGTCATTAAGTTATAATACTTCAGCAACTCCATTGACGAGACCGGTAGTTTCAGATGACATGGTAGATTCGCCTTGATGTTGAGCAATTCACATTGTAATTGTTGAGGTGATAGAAGTTCGGGACTGATTTTCCCGTGGTAAGTGTCTGTCAATATGTCAAGGAGCGAATCCTGTGCGTATTGTAGATGCAGCAATTGAAGTGTCGCTTGAATAGCTAATTCACTGAAGATCTGTGTTGCCCTTTCCTTTCAGTTTTTTGAAAGGCATCTTCTATATCCCGATTTTTTTGATTTTTCTTCATTATGTTTATAGTGCTGTCTAAATATGTGGTTTGGTTGTGGACCAGATGATCCTCATTTTGCCGAATTTGATCGATGGTTAGCGCTGCTTCCTCTGCGTAATCTGAGTCAAGAACTCCAAATAAAGTGTGGGCGACGTTGCCTACCAAGTTGAATGCTCCTCTTTTAGTTCTTGAAAAGTGGGTGACGGTAAGAAGCTGGTTCTTCAGGTTGACTTCATTCACAAATCGGTCGATGAGCATCACTGGTGCGGAACAATGTGTTGAAGCGTGAATTGCTTCACATGCTGTGTTCAGGAGGGTTAAGTATCCCTTGACAATTTCAATTTCCTTCCAATACGCTCGCATTTCGATGTATGTGATTACTGACCAGTCACTGGTGATAACTTCCGCAACACCGAGATTCTCAAAATAGATGCCGGGATTCGTGTTAAATGGTTGTACTTCGACAGAGGATGGTGAGCAGGACGGCAAAAATAGGCAGGCTAGTAATAATGTAACTAAAGTTTATGTTGTGTGTAGGCGTGTCTTCTTTGAAGGAAGGGAGGGTTCATGGTCAGTCTGTTTACAGCCTTGGTTGCTTGTTGATGGTTTGCTACTTGCTTGTGGACAGGCATTTAGAGTAGGTTCTTCACGTTGGCATTCCTCGTCGACTGGTAATGGCGCTAATATATGTATCGGTCTACATAGTACGTTGGACGCTGTACGAACATCTGCGACACGAACGCGCCCTTCGTCACCACGAAAAACTTTGCATCCCAAAGACAATTTTAAAGGTGGTAGGTTTAGCGTTGTGACATTCCTTTTTCCACTAATGGCGATGCTGCAAACTGCAACTTCCAGAATTCCTCCCTCATTTGTGTGACCAGCTTCCACCTTGTAAGATTGTTAGCAGTGTTCCGTCCGGCCACTGGATCTGCTGTTGAAGTGAGTGGTTTTCCTATTAGCACATGTCCAGGAGTTAGATCTTGGAAGTCATTTGGATCAGCTGTCAATGGCGTAATTGGTCGAGAATTCATTATGGCCTCTGCTTGGATCACCATCGTTTCCATTTCTTCATAAGTTAATGAAGCAGCTGCTAATGTGTGTTGCAGCAGGTGTTTGGCTGATTTGACTGCTGCTTCCCAAAGTCCACCAAAGTGTGGAGCGCGGGGTGGAATAAATGAGAATTCCATGCACTTCTTATTGCATTCGCAGGTGATTTCTTCAAGCGCCTCTTTATTATGAATAGCCTTGTACAGCTCTTCAAGATAGATTTTGGCGCCAACAAAGTTTGTTGCGTTATCGCAGTATAACTTCTTACAGTGTCAACGACGCGCTGCAAATCGTTTTATAGCTCCAGTGAAAGCTTCAGTTGAGAGATCTGTCACTAGATCGACTCCGGATATGACAAAAGGTCTTGCTGGTTGCACCCTATCTGTTGGCAGATTTCCCCTTAACTGTTGAAATAGCTTTGGTCCAGCTCTGCTGCATTGAACGCAACCTTGAACGATTGAGCGGGCAAGAGATTTTACTTTGATTGGCCAGAAACGTTGTCTTACGATGGATATAAGTGTTTGGGGACCCGCATGAAGATGTTCCTTATGCAGCTCTTCTAATAATTGTTTGCATAAGTATCGGGTGTTTAGAATCGTAGCTCAATGTGGAAGCGTTTAATCGTCCTCCTACTCTCAAGATTCCTTTTTCGTCGATAAAAGGAGTCAAGCTGCTAATCGAACTGTTGTTTTTTACGCAAGAATGGAGTGCTGTTTGGGCCCGTTCATCAGCAAAATCTTGAAGCTGTATGCTCCTTATGATGTAAATTAAGGCGTCCTCCATTTCGTCTGCCTTTATTATTGATGACTCGTTTCGTTTTGTAGTGGGACTCCGAGAATGTTTCATAAATCGCAGTACATATGAAACGACCCTCTGCAGACGACGGTAGGAGTTCTTGTGATTGATGGTCTCAAATATGGCTGTTGTCATTGTAGCTTGTGTCGCTGTTGCTGACACTATCTTCTGTCTGAGTTCCGAAAAGTTCTTCTCAAGCGGTGGTTGCAACGGCCATGATGTTATTGATCCATGTAGAAATGTTGGACCATAAAACCAAAAGTGGTTATTTATTAGTTTGTCTGGTGTCAGGCCTCTTGATATAAGATCTGCCGGATTATCCTCAGATGTAACGTGTTGCCATTGCTGCGATGATGATATTTGTTGAATAACAGATATTCGGTTGGCTACGAAGGTATGATAGTGGGAGGATTCTGCGTTGATCCAACCAAGAACCGCCGTGGAGTCAGACCAGAAAAATACGAACGTACCCTTGAAGATGTGGGTTTCTGCAAAACATCTACTGCTAATTTAGCGGCACACAATTCAAGTCTGGGCGGAGTTATTTGTTTTACTCTTGATTTTGTGAACATCTACTGTTCGGACATACGCTACTGCTCCGTAAGCCTTTTCTGATGCATCGGCAAATATGTGGATCTGAGGGGCCTTCGACGTGGCGTTTCCAAAGACGTGACGTGGAATGTTTATGTTTGGCAACAGTTGAAGATCATGTCTGAAATTGAGCCAGGTGTCGTGAAGATCTTGTGGTGGTGCTGCGTCCCAGTCGAGCATTAGCTTCCACAATTCCTGTAGGAATATTTTAGCAGTTACTGTTGCGGGGGCGATGAAACCGAGTGGATCAAACAAGCGAGCAATATCAGCCAAAGCTGTACGTTTTGTTATCTTTTTGTTTATGACTTATTCAACCCTGATTGTAAAGTTGTCCCTTTTTGGGTGCCAGATGAGGCCCATTGTTTTGATATGTTCCTTTTCTGGGCTATTGAAGGTTGCCTGATAGTTCCTGATCTGCAGTGGGAATGTTTTGAAGTAAACGTTGATGATTGGCACCCCACTTTCGAAGCTTGAATCCTGCTGAACCCAACATTATTCGCGTCACGTCTTTGGAAACGCCACGTCGAAGGCGACTCAGATCCACATATTTGCCGATGCATCAGAAAAGACTTACGGAGCAGTAGCGTATGTCCGAACGGTAGATGTTCACAACATCATTATTGTACGTTTTCTGTGCGCAAAATCAAGAGTGGCACCAGAAAAACAAATAACTCTGCCCAGACTTGAATTGTGTGCCGCTAAATTAGCAGTAGAGGTTTTGCAGAAACTTCAAGAAACAAACATCTTCAAGGGTACGTCCGTATTTTTCTGGTCTGACTCCACGGCAGTTCTTGGTTGGATCAACGCAGAATCCTCTCACTATTATACCTTCGTAGCCAACCGAATATCTGTTATTCAACAAATATCATCATCGCAGCAATGGCGACACGTCAGATCTGAAAATAATCCGGCAGATCTCATATCAAGAGGCCTGACACCAGACAAACTAATAAACAACAACTTTTGGTTTTATGGTCCAACATTTCTACATGGATCAATAACATAATGGCCGTTGCAACCACCGCTTGAGAAGAACTTTTCGGAACTCAGACCGAAGATAGCAACTGCGACACAAGCTACAATGACAACAGCCATATTAGAGACCATCAATCACAAGAACTCTTTCCGTCGTCTGCAGAGGGTCGTTTCATATGTACTTCGATTTATAAAACATTCTCGGAGTCCCACTACAAAACGAAACGAGTCAAAAATAATAAAGGCAGACGAAATGGAGGACGCCTTAATTTACATCATGAGGAGCATACAGCTTCAAGATTTCGCTGATGAATGGGCCCAAATAGCACGCCATTCTTCCGTAAAAAACAACAGTTCGATTAGCAGCTTGACTCCTTTTATCGACGAAAATGGAATCTTGAGAGTAGGAGGACGATTAAACGCTTCCACATTGAGCTACGATGCTAAACACCCGATACTTATGCAAACAATTATTAGAAGAGCTGCATAAGGAACATCTTCATGCGGGTCTCCTAACACTTATATCCATCGTAAGACAACGTTTCTGGCCAATCAAAGTAAAATCTCTTGCGCAACCTTGAACGATTGAGCGGTTCAAGGTTGCGTTCAATGCAACAGAGCTGGACC